>WBMW01004026.1:231002-388972 GCA_013396635.1 Penelope pileata
GAGAGAGAGGAAAAGAAACCTTCCACGCAATCTTGCAGCAGCAGGAGCAGCTGGTGCTTCTCTGTCTGAGGAGTCACAGAGAGGGAGAGGAGCCCTAGGAGCAGATATGGTGCAGGTGGGAAGGTGCTGCTGTTATTTGCTGCAGACGTTCCTTAGCAACAACCTTGAGATGGGAGCCTGAGTACCACCGTGTGCTCATACCCTGCACTGGGCTGGGGGAGGTAAGGAGGGACAGAAGGTCTACCAGAGAGCTTTTATCTGGGTGAAATGAAAGGAGCAAGGAGATCACCTTCGCTCATACTGAGCTGAAGCCCAAAGAGACTTGAACAAATTTCATTAAACAAGTTTGATAAATACCAACAACACTGTTGTAATTACATTTACACGAGTGGTAAGTAATTACGAGGGTATTTCGCATACACATCCATTCGTACAATCACTCATTCTCCATGGCTGAGCAACCTGAATTTCTAGAGAGGCTGAGAAATCTTGGACATAGTACAAATGTGTGTGTGACCAAGAATGTATTACTAGGGAGGTGGCAGAATGGAAAATATCAGCTCCTCCGCTGCATCTGAAGTAAAATATAAGGTGATGGGTGGCCCATATATCTGAGCATAGAGAGCTCAAAAATGCAGAGGACTTCAGAGAAAGTGTACCTTGACAGATGAATGTGTTATCAAATTAAAGAAATCAGGAGCCTTCTAGGGGACAACTGATTACTCTTCTACAGAGAGAATGTGGAGAATCACCAAAGTTGAAGATGGCTGAAAGTAATGATGGAGCTGCCTGTAGACAGTGTCCGTAAGAGTGCAACAAACACCACCAAGTTACACATCCACCTCTTTTTCCTCAAAATCAGGTGTGCAGAACCTAGTGCTCTGAAATCCTGGAGTATGTTACTGCATATGTAACCATTGTCTTATTGTTATTAAAGGAAAATAAATTGTACTGCCTGTGTTTGATCTGGCACTGTGCCCTTGAGCCTTGGTTGTAATCTGCATGCAAAAGTCAGGGGGAATAAAAATCAGAAGGGCCATAAAACTTCATGGTCAATAAAGCACCATAACTGCCTCTTGGGGGAAGGAGAAAAGCCTTCTTTTGAGAGTTTGTACATAATAAGAAGCAGTTGGTTTTCTTGTACTTTGGGTGAGCATTTCATTTGAAACACGTCTTTGTCCAAATTAGGATCATATAAACCAGACTTGTGTCCTCAATGCTTCTTTTCTATCAATATCACCATTAATGAAAATCTGAGTGATTAATTGATTTATCTTAGCTGATGACCTTGATTAATCAGGACCTAGGAGAACATCTTAAAGACTTAGAGATAGCTCTGTAGCCAGCAAAAGCAAATAAACACTTGATTATGTATTCTGGTGAGTCAAGCTCACCCATATGGGATCTCATCTCCTGTGTCTCTATTTCCCTTCTGCTAATATAACCTCTTAGCAACATTTTAGCAATTCCTGTGGGTGAAACAAGCAGTGAATAGAAATTGGAAAACTACAGATGAGTCTGAACTCACTTCCATTAAAGCTGATGGATTCTTTATTCCATTAACTTCAAGGACACCAGTCTGGTTGATAATGGTATTTAATAAGAGGGCTGATCCGAAAGTAATGCCTCATATTTTGTTCTGTTGACCCACAACATCAGAGGCAGATATTGGTGGTATGACAGCAGAAGCTGAACCTTCCACCAATATTCTGTTACATTTTGTTGCTGTGTGACAGATGGCAGCAGTGGAGCAGTCTGACCAAACAACATCTTACGTGGAAGTGCGGATGAAGCAAAGATGTGGAATTGAATTCCTTCATGCAGAAAAATGGCACCCACTGACATTCACTGATGCTTGCTGAACGTTTATGGAGACCAAACAGTGGATGTGAGCACAGTGAGGTGGTGGTGGTGTGTTTCAGCAGTGGTGACAGCGACAGTGGTCACCTCCACCGATGCAGATATTTATGAGTGTGGCATGCAGGCTTTTGTTCATAACCGGTGAAAATGCATAGCTAATGGTGGTGACTATGTTGAAAAATAGTGTTTTGTAGCTGAGAATTTGCTCTATCAAATAATGTTATTGTGCTCTTTGTACCTGTTGTAGTTTCCATGGGAATAAACACGGAGGCTTTACTTTTGGAGCAACCTACATTTCTCATCTGCACACAATCACTCTCCTCTCAAACATTTCAGCCCACTTGCTGCTCCACCAGGTTACCAAAGTTTCTGATGGTTCACAGTTTCTTGACAGCTCCCTGCCATGTGGGCCAGATAAGGTCAGGGGGTGGCTTCTTGGATCCCCAGCAGCCAAGGCTCAGACTGCCAGCCAGTGGGCTGCCATGCCGTCAGGGTCTCCGGAGTTTCCACTCCTGTTTATCATCTTCAAAGTCAGAAATCAATTCCCTTTCAAGGTAACATTCAATCGCTATTTCTCCTGTGAAAAATAGTTGAAAAAAAAGTCTAAATGTCAGATCTTCCATGAAGGATGTTCCTGCTCAAATTCCTTCGTCCAATACCTGGGAGCTGGCTGAACCACTTTTGGTAGATGGGCAAAGTGATATTGTTTTGTTCAGCATGTAGCCAGAGAAATGTCATCACATGGTCTCAGGTGTGGCCGTTTCTCAGTTTCCAGTCACTGTCTCTTGAGATCCATTCCCATGCAATATGAAGCAGACTGGAGTAAGCCATGATTTGTACACACCTACATTGACTTCTTTACTGTAAAGTAAAACAGCAGTAATTGCATTTCACTGGAGATTATTCCTAGCTGCCTCAATGTAAAATAGGTTTGGTTTAAACTGATTTAGAAACAACCAAGTAGAAATTTGCAGTGTTTTTGCTTTGTTAATTAATATCACTTATTCACTTAAGCAATAGAAGCAGTTCTCTAAATGCATTACAGGCAGGGGCTGAGGTTAGCAGGCAATGCCATATCCAGCCTCCTTGTCTCATAGCTGCCTCCAGCATCCCTGTTTTCCCTTCCTTCAATTGGTAATCTAATATAGCTTCTCTCACTCCTCTTCACACCCACAAAGCAAAAGCCACTACTGACATTTCCAAGGGAAAAACGTAGTTTTCTTTGTCATTTTATACTTCACCGGGGTGATTCTTTTAACTAATAGGAGAGCCAACTTCACGTTTCATAGAATCTGCCGTTCTTAATGCAGTGTTAGCTAGAATGACATTTCAGCACTGATCCTGATGAAAGGACATTGCAAAGTGTCTTTATGGTGAGATAAATTCAGTGTAGCATGAATAAAAAAAATTTCCAGTGCATTTCCATTCTAATTACATATCTACTTGCAAAACTAGACATCTTGTTTAAATCCTCAGACTGCTAGGTTCAACACCATGGAAATTGCAAAGAAGCTCTGTTTTGCAGGAACTTCTGGACTGAATCTTGTTGAACAAATGTGAATGTTCCAACATACAGAGCTGAGAAATTTGATTGTGACACTCTATATGCATGGTGTCACTCCATGTTAAACTGACTTTTTCAGTTTTCTGTTCAGCAGGTTATGTCACATTAATCCACTATATTTGTTTTGAAAAGGTTTCTTTGTCATTTTTTACTTTTTGAATCATTTCATTACTTCAATAGGAAATCTATTCTGGTTTTGTTGCCATTTTCTGTTTTTGTTTGTTTGCTTTAAGGATGAATAGAATCCTTTTTTAAAGGACCCATACATTGTATTATATACTGCAGTAGCCTTATTGTGCAAGTAGTGATATGACTTCTATTTTCTACTGATAAAAGCAATAACACGGTGAACTGAACTACTTACTTGGTTTTGTGAAGTCATCCTTTTCTAGAAATTAAATTCCAGCTAATCCCTAATGATGTCCCTAATGTGGGCGCCAACTAACAAGTGATGTGTGTGGCACAGTTGTTAAGCATACAGACGGTGATCTGTGGGACAGGGAAAATCGTGGTGCAGATCTCTGAGCAACCCTTCGGCTTACAGGCTACTTTCATTTCAGTGTACTTCAAATACTACACAATGTCACAGTCATTACAGGACGCAGAGATACAATGCTGAGGCTGAATGGAGCAATTGCAGCACAAACTCGAAAACCTTTTACGTTTAACTCTGATTTAGAGAGAGGAAGGAATGTGGTTACAGAATTGCTGTTTAAGAAAGTCTTTCAGAGAAAGAGAAAAAGAAAGGCAAAGATGGAAGAGGTCATTATTAGATGGCTTAATACTTCTTTTCCTTCTTTTTTATGATTCTGACATTACATATTTATTTCATTCCCTTATGGTTTTGACAATGTACAATCTCATTATGTGAAGTTCCCAGTATTTCACTTACCCCTAAGGGTACTTTAAATAGCAGATTTTTTTGTATTTCTTCATGCTGTTTCTCTTTATATAACTTCTCTCCAGTTTTAATTTTAAAAGCCATCTAGTTCTAAATATTTCAGATGTTCTGGCATGGTCTTATTTCAAGCCTCCTTGCCCAGCTGCAGAACCACCTCCCGCAGGAGTGAGGTGCAGTTTTCATGCCAGACTGCCCTGCAGTTTCCCAGAGATAGCTGTCCCTCTCCTTGCTTACCTTTGTGAAATGAATGTAATGCCACCTTCATTGGCGTTGAAATGAATTAACAGAAGACTCCTAAGTCATTGTGTAACAGCATCCTCTCTTGTGCGTGGTAGAGACAAGGATCACTGTAAAGCCAACACACGGAGGGTGGAGGATAATCCACCTTTATCTCTCCAGTCATCTTGTGGCATGCCCTGGAGGGGGGTTGCACATAAACATGGGCTTCTCAGAAATCGCTGTGGTACTATCATAGCTGGAGGTCCATTCTTAGATCTGTTCTGGACTATGTAAATGCGTAGGAAGAATCGACTCTCCATATTCTCCACCCGTATTAGCACATGCTACATATCTCTTCAAGGCAAGCTCCATGCCTGTGTTCAAGCTTCCCACCGTGTAGGACCTAGACATATGTTCTAATGAACATGTATCTACAGTGATCATTTCCAGCCCATTGCTTTCCCAATACGCACTCACTCCTCAGCTCAGGTATATCCCCATGAAGAAGCCACCAGGACCAGCTGCCTCGTTCCTTTTACATTTGCTTCTGCCCTATCGATGGTGTACACACCACATGTGATAAACTCTGGAGTAAACTGTTCCAGACTCCTGGGCTGCCTGTCTGTCTCTTCACTAGCAGTAAGGTCACTCTTAAAAATAAAGAAATAAAACTTCTTATAAGTAGAAGGAAATGACCTTTATTTGTGCCATGTCTGAGCAAACTGCATAAAAATAATGTGAAGACTGTGCCATGAGGTAACCAAAGATGGTAAATTTAGGCTGACACTGTGTCCCCAATTTGAACTGTTCAACAAGAAAGTATACAGTAGAAACAAAGAGTTGGCCTTAACTCAGATTCTCTTGGGATTCTCATTCCGCTATATGCTTAATATATCTTCAGGTACTTCCAGAGCTGCCTATTATATGAGACAGAATTACTGGGAAAGTGGGAATGCTGAATGACTGTCACTGGGGATCAGAGCCCCTTAGGACTAGATGCTAAAAAGCTACGTCACAACAGAGTCCTTGCCCAGACAACTCAGCAGCTAAATGCCAGAAGGGCTGCAATAAATGAGCCACTCAGACAGATGAGGGGAGGGAAAAGGAGAACAGGCACTGGCTGAATGGATCTGAGAATAAAAAGAACAAAGGTTATGAATTCCAATAGAGAGGATTTTGCCACATGTGAAAGTTAAGTAGAGAAAGCATCTGTAGGCTTGACAAAGAGTGAGGCAAGTGAGAAACAAGCATGTGGGGCTTCTGTTCTTAGTCATGTGGAACAGACTTCTGGGTGACTGTGGACTTGTGTAGTCAATGCAGTTTTAAGCTAAACATTCTGATATTACAGCTATGAAACAAAACACCTTAAAATAGTGCTTTCAAATAAACCTGCCAGATTGATACTGGCCTCAGAGATAACGTAAGAGGGGTGCAGTTACAGATTAATATATCCAAATCATGTGTCTGTCTTTGTGACAAGGCCCAATGTTGTCAGTATAGATCACACAGAGAGAGATTAATTCAGTTGCCTTAGAAATACGCATCTACTTTTGTTTAAGACACTCTAGAGCACCTCACTTTTCCTTTAGCTTCAGTAACAGGGTAGTGGTCTCCCAACATAAATTGTGTGCTAGATCTACTAACCTCGTTCAGACACCTTGGCACTAGACACCTATGTTTAAGCAATTGAATGGAGTAACAGTCAATAGATTCAGTGGAGCTGAGGGAGAACTTAAAATCTCTTACACAGGGATTCAACTTAGTTGCCCAATTATATAACCACACTTGACAGCTACCCAGTCTCCAGCTATTGCTCTAGATGGGTGTAGAGCTCTAGCCAATGTTGTGTTAACGGATATCATGTGGATGTGTGAGATACCATAAGGCATCAAAACACAGACTAGCTGTCCTCGTGACATTGACTGAGCAGATCCTCTGATGTTTGGTCAGCTCAGAAATGCACTTGGTGTCTCTGCCTTGACTTGTGCCTGGATTTAGTTGCCTATGCAGAACAATCTACTACGGTCTGAGATTCCCCAGGGTATCCTACTTGGCCTCTTGTGACTAAATGAAGGGGCCAATCTGCAGTAAGCTTTGAATAATCTCTGCCAGCCTCATTCATGTTAAGATAACCCTAGAACATATTAAATGGCCTAGGCATTTGAGATGCATAGCTCACTTGTATCCAGTGAGGACAAGGAGAAACCTAGTACACCCGTAAGTGAGCATCTACATTTAAAATAATATTTTTTTCCATTCTTTATGAAAATATGTAAAGGCAGGCCCAAATGAGTGTAATCTCTAAGGAAAGGTGAACTCCAACATCAACAATAATTTAAATACAAAAGTCTCTGCATGGGAGGGGAATGTTACAAATTTTCCACTCATAGAAATAAGGTTTAATGAGATCAATTATCTTGGCATGAGACTCCACAGCAGCAGACATCCCACTGTGCATCTTGCTTTGCTGTTCGTATCACTTTATAAAATAATAGAATCATATTATTTAAAATATTCATCAGTACCTTTCTGATGTGTATTTGTATTCTTGTTAAAGCAAAAGAGAGACAACAGAAGCAAACAAACAAACAAAAACCCCTGCAGTCAATGTTTTCAATTGCAGTTCTCTGTGAGGGATGTCTAGCGATCATGAGTTGTTGTGGGGTTTTTATGCTTCATGGCTGCATGACAGTTTCACTGGCAAGCTACTAACCTAATTGTGCTCTCTTCCTCAGCAGAATGAGTCCTGGCTGGAAAGCCAAACATCTCTGGTGAGAATTCACAAAACACCTCATGGCTTCCTACCAGCATCAATAAGAACAAAAAATACTGAATTGTCTTCTAGGTTGACTGAATTTCTTTCTGAGATTTGGACTATGGAAGAAATTTTACTATATTGAGTTAATGCCTTTTTGAAGTCATTTTGGTAAGTGACTTTGTGCATTTTAACTGTTGTAAAAACTACTGACATCTTAAAATTCTGCTTCAAAAAAAAAAAGAAACAATACAAACTAAACTTTAGATAAACTCCCTTAAGCGTACTAACACATAAGGGTTTATTCATTTCAAATTTTTATTTATTATTCCATTTTAATAAGTAAGTTTTAATAACTAGTCTTCCATCCATTTAGGCCCAGCTCCGATTTCAAGGTAAGATGTTGGGAAATACAATGTTATTGTGTAAAAAAATATCAAAACTAAGTGGTAGTTCAGCATGACAAGACAGCATATCACTGCCCAGCTGAGATGCCAAGAGGAAAATCAAAGCAAGCTCTGGTGTTTGTAGTATCCTGCACAACATAACAAATGTATACTGTGATCTCAAGAGAAAGGAAGATGAGCTCAGGAAGTGTGTAATGAATGGAGTTCTGTCTTTGAGAGTCAGCAGCACTGGGAGAAACTGCAGTTCCAGTAAAGCTCTGCTTCCTACAATGCTTTTATATTGAGCTGTTGATAATCAATAGCAAGAACTCCTGTTCCTATCTCTTCTACGGGAAGGACTCAACACAGATCTCCTACCACATGTTCATGGCTGATGGGGGCCTCAGAGCCCCTTCTGAGACCAACAAGGAACAGAAGAACTTGTAGGTGGGAATCCATCTGTCCTCACCTGCTAAGGAGATGCTGTGTCTTCTGCAGGTTCTTGATAAATGATCCTCCATTTCCACAGAAGGAGGCAAGAGGCATTTGGCAGCTGACTAGTTCCAACTGAGGTGGCTCCTATGTAAATTGCTGAGACTGAGTACACCAGTGGGATGCAATTGTGGATGACAAGGGGTAGGATGAAGGAGAGAGATGTGTGGAGGGTATGGATACGGTGGCAGGAGAGGTACATGGACTTATGAGCAATATGAAAGCTCAGGAGAGGAGGACTGAGGCCAAGAAGCAAAGCAGACACCATGTTTCATTTATTCCCTTCCTCCCATAGTCCTAATGATGCCCTGAGGTCCCTGCCTGTCACAGCCTCCCAGTGCAAATAGGAGATACACAAATTATCATGCATTCACTGCTCTGCAAAAAGTGTCTCTGACCCGTAATGTGTACAGTTTCACTCAGATGATGAACAGGAAGGGGTGCCTGAGGAGACCAGCACTGAGATTCACCCTGGTAAGCGGCAGGGGAGGTGGGGAAGTAGATTGCATCCTGCACACAGCTGAGTTGGTCAACCCCATTCTGTGCAGCAGCATGGCATGAGCTCCTGTGGCTGCATGGAGGCATACATAGATAGAAATAAATAAATAAAAACCATTTGCAAAAACATGAAAACTGAGTGTTTAATTCAAACTCGACTGTTACTTTCTTCCCTGCACAAGGACTGTGCAGAGCAAGGACCACTGTGAGATACAAAGAAGCATTGACTCTATTAGGTTTTAGCTATTCACCGTATTAATCATAATCCAGCTCACCTTTCAAAAAGTAAATAACATCTTTAAGATTATCAGACTCAGTTTCAAGCAACATTTTTCTTATTAAACAAGAGCACAGGACTGGGAAAAATCAATAGGAGAGTTAGACTAGCCTCTGCGTAGAGGGTGTTTGTTATCACCCGTAAGTCACTGTAGAAGATGACAAAGCTGCCACATCACGGAGAAAAGTAATTTTACAGAGCTCAGGTGGGGTGAAGTTTCTGTCTTCTCCACTCCTGTAATTCAGTGCACCATGTGTCTCCACCAGATAAATGAACCTGCGGGCCTGCCAGAGACAGATGGTCACCACAGTGACGGAGCTCAGTGTGCTAATTTCCACTTTACAGGCTATGTTTCCTTCCTGTTTCTCTTCAGTGATAAAGAAAGGAATTCTAACTCTTCCTGGACACTGCAAGTCGATGTGTTAGGGCTGGTGTGACACCTCGGTGCTGCAGGTGGCTGGCTGACTTACACCCATGTGCGGAAAGGAGAGGATCTTCATCTTAGCTGGTAGGAGGATACTCGAGTGATCATCACCTGGTTGGCACAGTCCACCTCCCGTGCTGTCCTACTTTCCTCAAATAACTGCAAACAGCAATGGAAATTTGGTGAAATCGATGCAGCAGAGACTAAAATTTATCATGCACAAAAATGTTTTAGCTTCCAGGTGGTCTGATTTTTCTCTGTAGTTTCATAAATATAAGACTTTTAAAATTAATTATGCTAAATTTTAAGGTGATTTTGAAGGTTTTTTTGTTTCTTGGTTTGTTGTTAAAGGAGGAATTTGAATTTTATCAAAAGGGCAATTAATCTTGTTTTTTTTCAGTAGATCTAAGAGTTATTCATTTGAATTATGACTTTAAAGCTTGCAGATATACGGGGCAGCCCAGTGATTTTGAACAAGAAAAGGTAAGCAGTCATTCCAGTGAACTATTTGTAATGCAAAGGAAAGGTGATAAAAGGAACAAGAGAAGCAGAGAAAGATTAAACAAGTTGCCTCTGGTTTTACAGCCTATTTGTGTTAGAGAATCCCTCATTTGCCTTCCATTTAGTAAACTGCTTGTAGTGGGAGTTACAGTACATCAGTGAAAACAAATATATATTTGTTAGATGTTATGGACACTGAGAAATATTAGAAGCATTAACAAGAAGCTGTGTGGGTTTACAGTAGTACCAGCTATGATACCAGTCTCAGAGGTATAAGAAAGCCTCTACTTTTCCTCCTCCCTTCTGTATCTGTTACATGAATAAAACTCTCTTCTACCAGTGACTTTCAAACAGATGCCAAACTTCACCTAGATCAATGGGTTATTATTTTCTGTGTTTGTCTTACTACCTTTGTTAATCCTGACTTGATGTATAGCAACTAATGATCAATAGGGCCTCTAATATGCACATCTTTACATTATTAAAAGTAATGTCATGAACAAAACACAGCATAGCTGAGACTTTACTTTGTTAGCTGGGTTCATTAGACAATTCCACAACCTTCACCTGTCCTCTGCATACATTTTGATAACTAGCATTGTATGACTTTCTAAAGTGAATACTGTAACCTGAATTGTGAAATCAATCAATATTATCTGCTACCCTTGATTTTACATTCTGAGGATATTTAATTATATATCCATGGTGCACAGGGGTATTTTAAAAATGTGTCAATACTTTTAGCTGGCTGAAATGGAAAAATAAAATTTTATTCCATTTTTAGTGATATAAAAGTTGGTCCTTATGTGTTGTAATAGAACTTCTTTATCCAAATCTATGCATTCCATGGAAACAGAATTATTTTCCCAAATTTGAACTGGAATTCTCTGTATTGCTGCAAATTTCCTGCTGCTGCACTGAAACAAGGAAACGAGCAATCAGAATAAGATTATTTTAAGCCAACTTCTGCATTTGCGGTAATCTGCAATAATTGCTTCAAGATCAATCTTTATGGGAAGTGGAGCACTTTCACTACACATTCTTGATTCATCTGAGAAATGGGTCCTATATATATATATGCATATATTTGCATAATCAATACCTTGAAGGTAATAATCAATATCTGGAAGGTAATATTTATGAACAGCACCAATTCAGGTGGTACAGAAAATTTTCATTCCAGTGACTCCCATGCTACGTGTTATACGCTTTTAAAAACTTTCTAAGCTTTTTAAGAACTAACAGTTGACAGGATTTTTTTAGTGAAAGGCTTTGCTTTTGGATTACAATATGGTCAGACAGTTATGCTAGAAATGTATGTATGCCTGGGACCATTCTTTGGCACGGAGTGGCCTGTATTTGCATCATTAGACTCTCCTAGCCTGCAAAACAGCATGGGTACATCCAAACTGCTAACTGGGAATGGTCTCTGGTCTGTGCCGATTTCCAAAATGTGTCCAGGATGTGTTTGGGAGAGCACCAGCTGGCTGCAGTGAAAACCATAACAGGAACCATTTAACAGGACTGGCGATCAAGTTCTCATCCCTGGGAACGTGCCCTGGCACCGTTCAATTAGCTAGGGTAGATGTAGTCCAAAAGTCTAAACTAATTACTGTGAAAAGAGACAGTAATTCAGTGGTGGTGTTTCATTGCCATATGCTGACGTCTTTGGGGTCTGGAAAGAAAATAAACCATCCTGATGAAAGCTTCACTAAAGGAACGTTCCGAAAGACAATTGTTATAGGGAAGCAATTTCAGGTATCCCTTATGACACAGCAAGCAGCGCAAAGATGAGCAAGGAAAGATGAGCCCATAGGAATAACATGACAAAACCACTTCCCTAACTTCCTTTCTTACTGTTCCAATAGAAAGGAAATATATTAAAGAATGGAAGAAGAAAAATAATTACTTATAAAGATGAGCTGCTTCCTTTAAAATACACCCTTGGAATTAAGTATTGGCATTACGGGACTATAGAGTGAATGACACCCTGTTCCATAGGGAGATCTCAAGTCAGATCCCATTTAAAGCAGATTTCAGGGTCTGGATTCTGGGACTGTGTCCAGGACACAGTTTTTTGTGAGGAACATTACAAGAAACAGGAACATATTAAGGAACCTTACCAGGTAAGGCAGGTGTGCCACATACATGCTGTGTGGCCTTGGAAAAGCCAAACTTTTCCGGTAAAATGACAATTGTAAATGATAAATCCCTCTTCAGGTTGAACTACTTTCCTTACACACACACATAAATACGTGTAGTTTAGAATGAAACGTCAACTAGTCCTACCTTCAGCATGGATTTACCAATGTGATAAGTGAGCAGAAGTAATCTATCTTGTCACTATTGTTTAGAGTAGCACATGCACTGGATCATGGGAGGAGGAAGAAACTGTACTGTGACACTTCATTTTGCTACTGATGTCATATCTGTACCTGCCAGATCTCTAAGGCAAGCAAACATCTGGATCAGGAGAAGCTATTGCATCAGCACAGAAGTAAACAACTTGTGCAAAGGCCATTTATTGCACTGTGCCTCTCTACATTATTGAGCATTGAATATCCTTTGAAAACAGACTGATCTGCGAAGACAGAGGCAGAGGGGAAATTCTTTTTGTGTTTAGTGGGACACCAGCTGGGATATGATAAATGTCTCATCCTTCTCCTGTTAAATGGAAAATACTTATTGACCTCCTCCAACACAGCTCAACAGTGAAAAGAGGACTTGTAATAACCACTTTCTCATGGAGCAAACATACATGTAAGACATGATGGACACAAAAGTAACTTGATTGCATCTCAATCAGTTCTCCCTTACCTAGTCAAATTCAAAATGTGCTTAAAATGACTGCAACTCAGATGTGCCTCACTGCCCACTTGTGTATTGTTACAAGGAGAAGTTGTCAGAACATGATGTATATACCCTGTTAGCTTTAACCAACTTTCATTCACTGAATTGCAGGAGATGGATAAAGGTCAATTGGTGGCTGAGAAAATTGAGTTTAATCACAGGCCACCTAAATGAGGAAAGACATTACCATCTGGTATTATATAGTACATTAAACCGACTCTTCTCTGGCCTGTAAAGGTCATTTATACATTGTATAGTAAAGGTTGTGCTGTGGAAATGCTAATTGATTTTTAATATTGGCTTCTGATTTTCCTGTAGAGGGTGGGAAGTGCCTCTTGGGATTGCCCAATTCAGACATAATTCCCACTCCATACCAGTAAAATGAGATGGATTTTTGAGATCCAGTCTAGCAAAGGTGGAAAAGGACTAAGGACTCAGGTAATAAGCATGACTCTGGCAGTGATTGACTATACAACCTCTGTCCAATTTGGGAGATACCTTTGCATCTCATCTAGAAAGCAAAATAATTCCTCTTGCCTATGGGTTTCAGAGATGGAAAGGGCAAATTACTATCCATCACAGAACTGGTCTGAGCACCTGGTGTCAAGTCCATAGGGTTTTAAGTAATTAACTCACATTACATTTCAAATCACTTAAATGTGAGTTAAATAGGTCAATACAGAAAAGCCAACAAACTAGAACAAGTTCAGTGGAAGCCACTGAGATGGTCATGACTTGCTCAGGAAGGAGATGCTGAGGGATAGGGGTTGCTCAGTTTGGACAAGAGTTTTCTTTGGGGGAACCTTACAGCAGGCCCTGATACCTATGGGGAAGTCATCAAGAAGATGGAACAAAGGTCATCACGGTAATGAGAGAAAACATACTCAAATAGGTTCAGACTGGATATAAGAAGCATGTTGTTTTTTGTTTTTTTTTTCAGTGAAGACAGTCAGACAGTGGAGGAGGTCTAGAAAGCTGTCTAGACAGTGATACTTTCCCTTCTGTAAAAAAGACGGTTGATAAACTTATTTAGCATTTGCATACATCTCCAATAGTGTGCTTCTGATTGTCACCTTCAGTAGTATGAAATATTTTTGGATCATACATGGCTACTGAATGCATGCAAAGCCCAAATCTTCCCAGTACCATTTAATTAGAGTCAGCTGCATTTCAAGGAAATCCTGAAAGAAAAAGTACATGATTGGGAAGGATGTGTTTGCCAGGGCTCTGGTATGGCAGACTGCCTGGCTCAAAGATAGACTGCACTGACAGAGGTAATCCCTGGCCTGGCATTGGCAAATTCAGCTCTAAAATGAATTCTGGAAGGCTAATCATCATTTATATTAGATCACTAGCATGTAGGAATAGGCAATCTATGAAAGAAAGAGGGTACAATTTAATGATAAAGGCATTTTTAGAAAAAAAATAATACAATAACAAAAAATCTTTGCTGTTTCAGTACTGTGTATTTTTAGGGAAAAAAATAGAAGTGTTTCAGCTTTCAAACTGGGACTTCTTTAAATGACACTTCTTGTAGTTTAGACAACGTTACCATTTATGTTCAACTTGTCACAGCTTTGCACAAATGCTCAAAATGAGAAAAAAAAAAAAAAAGGAAATGAAAAGGCACTAACAGAGCTTAAAAGGAAGAGAGGAGAACAAAAGGCAGCTTATTCCCAGTGCAATCCAGGAGTCTTTTTGTCAGGTTTAAAGAATTTTATCCAATTTCCCCATTAATCAGCCGATAAAGGGGACCCACATTCTGACATGAAGCATAAGATAATGTCAACATTATTTGCAAACTGCTACATTACAGTGACAGCCTAATGTTTATTACTGTCAAATTACTGTCATTTTATTAAAAGGACCAAAAGAGCTGGCTTTGCTGAGCACAGCTCTCAGTCCCACTAGAGTAGTGAAGCTGCTCCCTCTTCCCCCTCGCTGTTCTGTGATGGAGCACAGTATATCCGTTTCTCTGTACAGACAGCTCCAGGAACATGTGAGCTAATGAAGAACACAGGGACTTTTGAATAGCGTGAAACACTTTTATCTGAATCACCCTTTGTTTTTTGATATTTTCTTTTAATCTCCTGAAATATTCATATGTATAATCACTACAGTTTATTCTACCAGTAGCAGTTCTCCCTGTAGCGTTCGTCCTGGTGGGGCTAGATTCTGCTAGCCTTACACCATTTCACCATTTGAAGAAACTTGTTGCTGTGTGACAGTTCTGGCACGTGTGGCGTGGCATGCTATGCAATTTTAGGAAGCATCTTACAGAATCACAGAATTGTAGAGGGTGGAAGGGACCTCTAGAGATCATTGAGTTCAGTCCCCCAGCCAAAGCAGGTTCCCTAGTGCAGGTCACCCAGGCAGGCATCCAGACGGGTCTTGAATATCTCCAGGGAAGTAGACTCCACAACCTCCTTGGGCAGCTTGTGCCAGTGCTCTGTCATTCTCACTGTGAAGAAGTTCTTACACATATTTGCGCAGAACTTACTATATTTCAGTTTTTGGCCATTGCGCCTTGTCCTGTCACTGCATACCACTGAACAGAGCCTGGTCTCATCCAGTTGCCTTCCACACTTTAGATATTTATGAACATTGATCAGATCCCCGCTCAGTCTTCTCTTCTCCAGGCTGAACAGATCCAGGTCGCTCAGCCCTTCCTCATAAGGGAGATGCTCCACTCCCTTTATCATCTTTATGGCCCTCCGCTGGACTCTTTCCAGGAGATCCCTGTCTTTTTTGTACTGGGAAGACCAAAACTGGACACAGTACTCCAGGTATGGCCTTACCAGGGCAGAGTAGAGGGGGAGGATCACCTCCCTCGACCTGCTGGCCATGTTATTTTTAATGCACCCCAGGATACCTTATTGTATAACTTTCTAAATTTGCATCTACTACTCAGACAATGTCATATTATCATCACCAGCAATTTTCTAGTACAAAATGATAACACCTGGTAACAGATGTAGCCGAATTCATTCTGCAGGCTTGTATGAAAACACCTTGACTTTTTTTGACTGCATTAACAAGAGCACAGCAGGAACTGGAAGCTGGGGATGGTAAAATCCAACCTTGGAATTAGTGGTAATTTCCTAAAAGTAGTATTGCTAAGAGCTGATATAATGCTTACACAAGCAAAGGAAGAACAGGCACTGTCTCCTGTGGCCTTCATAAAAAGGTTTGAGATCCCTCTATCCAGCTTTGAAAAGAATTATTGGTCTTGTATTTTTTGAAAGAGAAAGGACAGATGAGTCTCCTCTGTTGAATAGCTATGGGCACTGATACCAGAAATGGGATTTCTTGTGCTGCCCTCAATGTATAACTGTATTTATAACAGTAGTTTAGCTAATGGTTATTTATTTCTTGCAGTTGAACTTCATGTCAGATTACCACCTATATAGGTCACAAGAACTTTTTTTCTCTCAGCTACGTACTTTAAAAAAGAAGAAAAAAAGCATCAGAAATGCATCTTGCTCTGTGCTCCACCAGTTTGTGTCCACAGAACCTCTCTGCTTGGTGTGACCCCTGCCTCCAGTGTCTGCTTTCACAGCTAATAATAAGCAAACTGTAATTAGAGTTGGTTCAAATGAGAGTTAGAACAATCAGTTAACATTTTCAGTACACAGAAAATAAACTCAGGACTTGCCTCTATACACAGAGGTGAGTACACTGCAGAAATACACGTTAAATTGCAAACCCCTCAGATAAAGACTTCAATATGACAGGTGAGAAAGAGAAAGCATAGAAGTGAGCTGAGGGCTAACAGCAATTGGCTTTGGCTGTCACTGGAAGACTTGCTAAGCATTCCTAGCTAAAATACTCTCAACCCCCATTCCAGCTGACTGTCCAAACCAGGCACTAATTATCCCACAGAATTTCAGTAGCTAATTTCCAGATGAAGCTCACGTTTGTAGAATCAATCACTGCAGAATCGAAACAAAAGAAATTTTGTTAGATACAAAGGAGGTCCCTTCCAACCCAAGCCATTCTGTGGTTCTATGATTCTATGAGATGCCTGCACACAAGAAACTCATGCCACCTTCCATCACTTCTTTAGGCCTGTTTGATTCTGAATCAGAGGATTCACACTGTGGAGACGCCAAATAAGTAAGGCTGGGGAGATAAAGGGGTTATGGGGATGTCAGAACATGAAAAATAATCTCATATGCATTGAGAATCCTTGTGTGAAGAGCTTTTCTTAAACAAGTTGAGTGTATGTAGGGTGCAATCCTGAGGTCTAATACTGAAAAACAGAACCAGCTCAACTGGATTTTCCTCTCTACCAAGGAGTTACCTTGCACACCACACATGGCTAATCTGCAATGAGCTATCTGCATCAAGGGAGCTTCTTTATTGTCTTCATTCTGTGTTATGTGAAATTGCCAAGATTGTGTTTCTGCCTCCTTGAGCGAAGAGATTAATGTTTTTGAACATCCCATTTACATCATAGATTGCTTGCTTATTATCTAATTTTACCAAAACAGTTAGGTTAGATGATCTTCTGGTATAAACTCTTGGATTCAGCTTAAAAATTACAGTGAGAATTAGCACAAACTCAAACTGAATTTAACAAATTCCAAGAAGAGGCAAGGGGAGAATATCTAGTAAAATCTTAAGTATTCCTTTTTATCAATACCAAATACAAATGACCTCCAGAACACTGAAACTCAATTGCAAACATTTAGTCGGATTTAGTAAACCTAAAAGTCTGTCTCTTCCAGAAAAGATCAGGGAATTTTTTGGAGGGTAGGGAGAGATGAAAAGAACTAGTCCGCTGGCAGAGTTATAAGAATTTAAGGACTCATCTGTACCAGTATCTAAGTCATTGCTCCCAAATTAGCAGATGTCTGAAAAAAGATTTTCAAGTCCAAGAAGGCAGAAGAGTAGGAGCTCTTTACTCCTGGGGAATTTCATATGCTTGAAGAACAGCAGTTGCTTTGTCTTCTCCTGAAATGCAGCTCTCTCTGGGACAGAGAGGAGCAGCTGTGTAACACCACATAGCGATGCCACACAGGAATTTGACAGGAAAGGAAAAATCATACGTGTAAGTACAGTGGCATCAGTAAGTTTGCTAGACAAACTGTGCAGTCATCACCCATTCAGATTATCAGAATATTGGGACAGAGATGGGGATTAAGCTTCCTATACCACTGAGTCTTTGAACACTTCTGTGTGTCAAAACTTTGATATCTTATTTGAAGGCTGACAATCACCACTTCACAGGGCCCTTTGCCCTGACACTGCTGCTTTGCCACTGCTTATATGCTGTACAAGTGTCATAACTGCAGATACATTTTCATTGAGGAGCTTGGTTAAAGACTGAATGTGCTGGTACTAATAACTTGAGCTGTTTCCAAAATGGTTAAAAATAAATAAATAAATAAAGGAAAGGCAAGAATCCAAATATGAATCAAAAGCTGTACAACCCACTGAGTGAATGGGGACCTGAATTAAGATAATAAATAACTAGGTCTGGATGGACATTAGAGGATTTAGCAATACATTTATGTGCATCATAAAGGGGGAAGTATGGGGTGAGAAACGATTCCAGTTAGCAGAAAAAGACCAATAACCAGCCCTGCCAGAGGCTCAGTTGGTGATGGGTTTGCCCATAAAAGAATTTTGCTACACCTGATGAAAGTATCAGTAAAAGTAAGAGGCATCCAAAGAAGGAATACTTTGTGAGGGTCACAAATTATTGTTATAAACAGGAGCCAAATGATCTATTACTACATTCTATAAATTTTGAGTCATCAAGGAGATGCCTATTTTGCACAGATACCCTTTGCATGACTTGCTTGGACAGTAAGTACACAATTCTCTCACTAACCTACGAGCCTTTTGAGGAGAATAAGAACTGACCTTCACATATAAAACTTGAGCTCAAGTTGAGGATTTAAATCCAGTTAAAGAGATGCATGTGAGTCCCATTGGAGGACTGATCTATACCAATGACAAAACCACCATCTGCAACCAGCATCTGCAACAAAGCGGGAGTCAGATCTGCTCCTCTCCAAGGTCTGGCATCCACGCTAGCCATCTCCAATCTTGGTAAGTTATACTTAGATACCTTCATCAGACATCAGTATGTCAGGTGGAAGCTGGGGACTCATCAAAACACACCTCACCCAGAGGTCAGTACCAACTCCTTGATATTACTGTAGAGTAGAGTTATACACTACCATTGTGGTACAGCACTGATCCTGGAGCATGGCATACTGGTAAGTAAAGAAAAACTCATGATCAGAAATAATTTCAGAGAGCTATGGCAAAGGACTGAGAAATAATAGATGACCGCTTAGGCAAGGCACTTGTAGGACATCAGGAGATGGCTACGCTAAAGGCCAAGAGATATCTTTTCATGGTCTGTCATGCTGGAAACAGCCAGACCTTGTCTACTGCAGCTAACAAAATGATGAAAAAGCAATTTTAGAAAAAGACTGAGATTACTGTAAATATGCATAAGGCGCTGGCTGGTGGTGCCATGGGGAGAACAGATATCAGTGAGGGCACAGTGGGCACAGGCCAAGGAGGAGGCCCCGAGCCAGGGAGAAGCAGCAGAGGGGCCCAGGCCTGAGAAGGAGGGCAGGAGGGCCTCCAGGCCCACAACAGGGATTAAATTAAATCTGTTTTGTCCATGATGGCAATTGATCAGTGATTTCAACCCATAAGCTTTTCCATTGTATTTTGTCCCCCTCTCCTGTTAAGGAAGGAAACAAGAGTAGCTGGAAGTGAGTCTGGTTGTTAGCCAAAGTTAACCCAACACAAGGAACAAATTTACTGTTGCATTAGGAGTATAGTTTTGACTGTGCCTTCCAGAGTCTCCTACAAGGACTTTCACTGAACAGTTTCACAAAGTTGGTAACAGATGACATTTGCCTGCCAGAGCCTCCAAGGGCTTTCACTGGACAGCTGCACAAATGTTTGCATTCCAGAGCATCTCTAATATTCTACAAACAATAACTTTGCCTTTACCTTCTTTAATCTTTTCATCACTTCTACATCGCTCAATCTGCTCCACTACTCTGTGGTGGAAATTTTTCCAGTATTTTTGCAGCAGTTTGTCCTTAGCAACCCCATCCATGATGCCACGGGTCCAGGAACTCATCATTTAATTTGTCTATGGATACTCTGGTAAGTCCAGCTCTTAGGACCATCAGAATTTGTTCCATTCTCATCTGTGAAACAAGAAAAAAAGTACAGCATCTAGTTTCAAAACATACCTTGCTCAAGAGATTTACTGTTTGTGTGTCCTGTTTGGCTTTTTTTGGTTTTTTCTTTTTTCTTTTTTTTTTTTTTTTGGTTCTTTTTGGCTTTTTTTGGTTTTTTCTTTTTTCTTTTGTCTTTTTTTTTTTGCTTTGTTTTGTTTTTGGATAAATATAGCTGCCCTTGGGAAAGTAACTCTCTAACTCCAGGCTGTAAATCTTTAAAGTTTTGCTCTGTCCTAACCAAAAAATAATATGTTATGGCCAGGTGTTTAACATTCTGACTATTGTTCATTTGAAGGACATAGATGGACCAGGAGGTCTGTCCTAAAATATAGCTGAGGCTTTTTAATTGTTAAAGCCTATTACACAGAGCAAATAGGAACAATGCATTCACAGATACATGACATAAGGCAGTGATGCTCAAAATGAAGTAAATAATGAATTGCAATTGGCCAGGTTATTATTGTTTGTTTTTAATATGTATTAAGAAACTCTTTGAAAAACAAATGCGTGAGTATAACAGAGAACGTGGCCTGCTCCTGAGATGTATCTGTGGTAACAAAAGATCTGCAGGGATGATTAATAAGTAGCTCTGTTTCTCAAGTACTATCTGATTAACAGCATTCCCACTTGCACAATACTCCACTTGAATTAGCAGAACAGGGAATCGTCAGTGAATGACACTAATGGGACTGGCGGCAGGGTAGCAGAAGGAAGTCAACTCTTTCTTGCTAACATATTCTGATTATCAGGAATTTATTCATTATCATCTCACTTACAGTCTGTATTTGCATAAGAGAGTAGGCAAAAGAGGGAACACAGACTTCATGTTTAGTGTGTTTGTTCATTAATAAATTAAAAACTGCAATTATTTCAACAGCAGTATGTATGGGTCAATAAGGAGGCGTCAGCTAATCTCAGGCAACAAAATGAGAGTAATGAGGCAAATTTCATGTCCATCATCAAGAATAAGTATCTGAGGAACTACTGGGAAGGTTGTGGAGTAAATCCATGCAAAGGCACATCTTCACAGAAGCATGTGATGGACAAGAAAGTGACTGGGTAGAGCCAATATAAATGTACAAAGGAGAAATCACACGTGGCCAGCCTCGTTGCCTTCTGTGGTGAAATGACTGCCATGGTAGGCTTGCGAAGGGCAGTTACGTCATGCGTTTTGACAAGAGTCGCAAACTTGCAGTCAAACTGGAGATAGAAAGAGTGGCTGGGTGGATTCCACAATGACTGGAAAACCAGGCTGCATTGATAAACAGCTAGAATTCAGAAGTAGTGGTCACTGGTTTTAAGTTTTGGAGACAGCTAGCTCCTCATGGCACACCTCATTGGTGTGCCATGAGAGCCAAAAATGGACAGTAGGACAGAGTGCACACACTGGTAGAGAAGTCTGTGGATTGGAATGGGGACCAATTAATACAATGCAAGGCAGGGCTCCTCTTCAGGTAGGTCTTACTATGTCACGATTAGATTACAGAATCACAGAATAGCTGAGGTTGGATGGGACCTCTGGAAGTCATCTTCTCCAACGCCCCTGCTCAAACAAACTCACCTATAGAGAGTTGTCAAGGACTATGTTAATAGAGAGAACTACAGTTCGTGCAAACATTAGGGAGTTATGAGACAGTGTCATGTTTTATTGTTTCTACTTTTTTTTTCCTGTTTTTGATCCAAATGTTTTTCTCATCTTCTGTGTGGCCTAGAAACACCAGGCATGTCCTGAGAGAAAAGTACACTTCTAAATTATGTATCTCTGGAAAAGGGCTTTGAAATAAGCTTGTTTTGAAATGAAATAGTAATTCTGTTCCAAACTCTGAAACCAATGTTTTTCTGGGAAAAGTTAAGTTTCTGAAGAGTATCAAAATTATACAAGTTCAGTAAAAATAAAAAGTCTTATTGGCACATACAGGATTATCCACTGAAAAACTGCATTGATGAAAAATTTCAAGCTTGCTTTGGCTCTTCTTCTGTACAGTGCAATATGATCTACATGCATCACCTCTTCCTTAACGCAACAGAATTTGAAAGTCTGCAAATTCCTCAGATGTTAGGAACCATGGTAGTATACCATCTTAGATTGCCATTAGTGGAAGCGCTGCATGTTTTCTGTTTCTAGTTAAAAGATTTCCTACACATATTCCAAAGCAGAACTAATCTTATTTATACAGCTCTAGATAACTGGGTAAGCACAATGAAAGTTTTTATTTTCCTTCTACAAAGCATCTAGTGGTTATTAGTGGGGGCTAGATACTAACATTTTAGACACTAGGCTAAAATAGGAAATATTTCACTTTCTTTTTTCTAAGTTTTTATGCATAGAAATTCAACTACATTTTCTTGTTTCTAGTCTTTCCTGTAGCCAATCCCATTTAAAACTACCCTTTAAGCAGAAACAAACATTTATATATAACCGTAGATTTCCTCTTGTATGAGTCAATCCACTCAATATTGTAGCTAATCCTTAGATTTAAAGTGCTTACAAGCAAACAAAAATATGTATCCATGTTTAACAGAAGGCTCTGGAAACAAACACTGGGTAGGAAAACATCCTGATAAATGCATATGCCAAGAAGGCCACATCACGGGAACATTTGGAGTGGAAGGCATCAAAATACAGTCTTTTTCTACTTACAAGGAGACTGTAAACCTTGAACAGAAGGTAGGAAGGCAGGCAATAAACATGGTTATATACACCTCTCTCATATATTCCTACTCTGAAAATGCGTATGCTCTATGCTGTGTACCAAACCACATTTTCCACAGATTAATATGAAAGTTGTCTTCTGTCATTTTCCCCAAGTTTCTTTTTATTTCCAAACCATAAAATTGACAATATTTTCAATGTATCAACAAACCTGGATTTGGAACAGAAATATAAATGGGAATCACCACGCCTCACTTCAGACACCTAAAGTTCAAAACATCCAAATGAGTCTAATCACCTGCAAGAGTCATGTGGAAAGAACTTGTTCCTTTCAGAGGATGAGACACCTGATCCCAATGTACCTCTGTCTCAAATAAGATGAGTTATCATTTGAGCTGGTTTCTCTTGGTTGACTATGAAGAGAGTCTGGGAAAGCAGTATAGAGTTTGTCATTTGAGTTTTAGAAAGATAAATTAGAACTGAAAAACCCACTCCATTTCATTTCTTTAACAAAACGTAGAGAGGCTTCTGTTAAAATAAATGAATTTTAAAAAATTGAAAAGCATTATTCACGGTGTACAATATTTCAAAATGTTTCTTGCATGAGGAACAGCAGCTGTGTTCATATGTTGATATCTGTAAATACTGCCTTAACATGGCTTTTACTATTTGAAAAAGAAGTAAAGGACATGTAGAAGTACTATTTTTTTATTTTTTATTTTTNACGCAGATCCACAACTTCAGATACAGTTATCAGATCATTCAATCTAGTTTCCTATATAGAAAACACAAAGAAGAACATTCTCCTTTATGCAGCTTGTTGCTGTGGCTAACCACTCTCATGTGAGCCTATTTTCTCATTTAAAACTGCAGAGCTTTTATGCCAGCATTAGGTTCTTATGTTTTTTCACTACTAGAGTCATTTATTACTTATTTTATCCCTCTGCAAGCAATTGTAAATCATAATCAAGCTTTTCAGGTTGCTCACAGTAAGATATCTTCTGCCCTTTGAATTATTCTTCTAAAAAACACTTACCAAGTATGTTAAATTATGTACGCACACGTGAATATTATTCAGGAGTACGCAGTGACCTTTCAATGAGGTGCTGATTGTAGCATTTATGAAAATTATCTGCTTATACCTTTGAAGGCTGTCACCAAACTTTAATGAGGTTACTATTACTTCATGAGGGATTGCAACGCCAATTCCCTGACCTAGGATACACCACTTCAACTTCTTAACACCAAACATGTCTAATTCAAGAGTAGATTCCACGAATTTAGGGAATACTCTGGGCCAAAAGGATGTTGTTTTAAAGATTAGCAACTATTACATGGTTTCCCAAACTGCGTCAGGAAAGCTATGCTCTGGAACATAGAAGCTTTCTTCTCCTGTCTCAGAGCTGAAAATACAAATGGCTTTTAGTATTTAGACTGACTTCTTACCAACCTATTTTTCCCCTTTCAGAGTTTTCTATTTAATATGCTTATTTTCAACTTCATTTTCTTGTATCTTTAACAAACGTAATAAAAAAGTAAACCATTGATGATCGTCACTATAAAACATATCAAGAAACTTTTCCACAGTTCCTTACACATTTATCCCACAGCTCTTTCAAGAGGAACAACTGGCAGAGGATCATCTCTACTTTCTTGGCTTCTGCTGAAGTGTCTCAATCTTAAAGGATCTCTATTGCTGATTGAACAATAACAGTAAAGTGAATCATGAAAAAGTACACATCTATTAAAGTTATATAACTGAGAATGCCATCACTGATATATTTTAAGTGTCCAGTGAAAGTTCCTGTTCAAATCATCCTAAGAGGCTTAAGTGCAGTAGAAAAGGGAAACTATAAACCAAATAAGCTTAATTTTCACATTTGGAAAACTTCAATCACTAAAATCAGATGACTTCCAAAATGCGTGTAGACAGTATTCACCATAGTTAACTTATACTTGATCCTCTCATTTGCTTCCAAGTCTGTGATTAACTATCCTGAAGGGTCGAATGAGTTTTCAATGCAGTAAATATTCACATTGCAATACAAACACTGCAAAATCATCTAGCAGACGCCCAAAGTCCATGAAAATATGTTTAGCAGAGTAATTCTGTAGCAGTCTGTTAACATCAGATGCAAGAAAATCTGCACCTATGGTTTTATGAGCTAGTAATGAAATTTTCAGAATTAATGTCAAAACAAATGCTTCCTTCAAATGCATCAATGAATTTTATAGAGGTGGAAATACTCAAGAAATAGTCACTTACAGATTAAAAAAGAAAAAAAAAAAAAGGAAGCCACTTAGAAGGGCAAAGAAACAAGACAATTTATACAATGAAAAAAAGACAGTACTCCATCTCTGTGAGATGCTTTGGGGGAGGAGGGCAGGATCTTTCATAAGCAGATCAACAGCATTAGCACAAGTTACCACTTAACTCTTTTGCCTTACAAAGCAATTAACTACTGAGTTTGTAGGCTGCTGCCCAGTCAGCATTTGGAGCAATTTAGAACATTTTTCACTGGAGAGGAAAATCAGCGTAAGGTCAGTAAACAACCTTCCCTTTGTCTCCATGAAAGGGAGGGGGGCAGCATTTCACTTCAGGTGAAATTCTTCTCTCTTGATTTTACATTTTAGTAAGAGTACAAAGATCAGATCATCTAAGCTGTGTTACTCCAAACGGTTCTAGGCATAAAGAACCATGGATAACCGCTTAGCTTCACAAAAGCAGAAAGTCAATCCATAGAGGGATTCATGTTTGATTTTTTTCTCAAGGCAGTAGGAGCACAGCCTTGTTTAGTCAGGAATAGCACAGTAGCTCTCTATCTTGAAATAGCGTGAGTTATTTTGATATCTGGATGTAAAGATTTCTGAGAAATTTTGTCCTATACCCTAATTAAATCTAAATTATTTATATTTCATAAATCATAAGTACATTTGACTGAAAGCTGGAAATTTCCATAAAGCCTCTTCCCTCATTTGCTATTTTTAGCAATGTCACCATTTCATACTTTCTTAATATTTTCCAATAAGAAGGATAAAAAAGAACTATACAGCAAAGCAGCTTTATTCCTGCCCTTGGCTAAAGTTTCTAAGCATTTTAAAAATCCAAGTTAGGAGAGATGTACTCTCAGCTTGCAGTTGTAGAGAGAGACTGCCTGAAGACAAAGGTCAATGCACTGCAAACTCATTCAAGGCCTCACAAACATTTATCATCTTAGCAATATGTGCTTTAACACTAACTACCTTCAATAATTTCCATTACCAAAGGGGTTTTTCTCCCCATTAAACAAAATGCAGCTGTCCTAGAAAAAAATCGCTGAGCTAGTGAAAATAATTCTCAGCCCCTTCAACTAATTAATCTTTTTCATCAACTTGGAAGTCAAAGATATTCTGACTCTTGGTGTGCATTTGCTCACCTGTGGCAGCACTAAGGTTGTTGGACATCAGTTACCTGGAAATTTTCTCACTCTAGGGCAGATTCGATCCTATTTTTAACTTTTATAACTATTTTCATCTTTAAAGTTTCCATTCTTTTACCCAGAAGGATGAGGAATTCCTACTTGAAAAGCACACTGTAACATTCTTTAGAAAGGATTAACAAGGTCTGTTCCAATTCATACAGTCATAGACTTTCCTAAATTTATGTACCTAAATATAGGAAGACTTCCATCGTTAGACACCCAAACACACTACTGGATAGACTGGGATGCAGACTGAAGCTGCAGGCTCATGTCCTTGCTCCAAACCTTCAGGTGATGCAATGTTATGAGTTGGTATCAGAGAACCATCAGGGCTGCTGTATCACACCAAAGTGGGAATCAATGACAGTATAGGCAGGAAGAACCTTTCCTTTCCAACACGCATATATGGGCTCAAAGAGAATGACAAAAACCTCCTGGCTTTCTACAAGACCAAGATCTCACTCAAAATAGGTCACAAAAAGATACACGACTCCACTTACTACTAAAACCCAGCAGAAATGAAGTCCAAGACTCAAAGCACAAGTTTTTAGTGAAACCAAACAAACTCCTTTTAAGACAAAGCAACTAGATAGCCTGCAGCCCCTGCAGCAGCCAACCCACTTGGACTCAACCCTACCAGTTTCTATGTTAGGCTACTCAGTAATTAAAAAAGATATCAAAATTACTGGCAATGTCAGATAGCTTTGATAGCACCATATATTAAAATAAGTCATACTAGCAAAACATTTCAGTATCGAGACTGGGAAGCTCTGTTGCTGACTCTGAACTGAAAGCTCAATACCTTAATAAATAGTTTATAGCATTCCTCAAATGAAATTGTGCTAGCAATCCTAATGTCCAGTCCAAATTGCAGCAAGTGAAATTGCATTTTGCTTATCTAAGTCCCAGCCCTCCCTCCAGGACCCTCAAACAATTTTTATACTTGGCTAGTGTTTAAAATGTTCTGTGTCATTCTGCACGAAGCTCCTGCCTACCACTGTGTAGGGAATGCATTATTGTACATCTCTGCTGCTTACTCAAATGTTTTCTGATTTTGTTTTCCAAGTATGTTATTTACTATATACTTATTCCTTGTTGTGGAAAACATTGCAGAAATGCAGTTATAATACAGTGAGATGATGGCAAGGAAATTCTTTCATCATTTTGACATTAACTGATAAAATCACCTTAAATGTTTGAACATTGAAAGTAAAGATTTTTTACACTACAATCAGATTTCTTTTTCCCAATTTATTACTCAGGACATTTGCATCAGTGCAAAGGTTAATATGAAATTTTAACTTTCTCCAGATGTGCAATAGACTTCCAATCCATTCTTCAATGGTCTGTATTAGAAAATAATATATGCCGAAGAGGTGTCACATGGTGTGAAGCTTTTATGTGATACTGCTTATTCAAAACAAAAATAAACTTGGCACACCTAGGTTATGTTTTTTGGTGGATGAATGAGACTTTGAATACTGTAAGAAAAATACATCTGATGGAAACACAAATGAAGAATAGGACACTCATGCTTGGCAAGCAAATTTAGGAAAAAAACACAAGGACTTGAATTATCAGAATTTTATTTCTGTTACAAATTATCACAACCACAATTAATATAAAACAGAAAACATTGAGTAAACTAAGATACGAGATTAATCAAAGTGTAAAAGTTTCATCCAAGACTACTTCTAGAAAACTTGTGATTGTTTATAAGAGAAAACAATTCTATGCAAACATCAAGTGAAAGAGAATAAGCAGCATAATATAATGGACAAGAATTAAAACACCATGTTATACAAGTTTCTGAAGGAAATTCAAGCTGGAACACCAACGCTACCCATGAGTTTTGTTTGGAGTTTATGATCAGCTAATATATAAATTTTCATAAGAAACACTTATTTCATTTATCCATATTGTTCATGTATCAGACAACCTATTTTCAAAAGCTTGTCATGAAAATTCACACACGCTCATAGTTGCGGCGTAAGGCTAAAAAGAGTCACTAAAGGAACGAGAAGTTGCATTATTGCTTTGTAACAGGAACGTAAATGAATATTCTTTATTGAGCTCCAAGTAAAACATTGTTGAGTCACTAAACAATTGAGAGTTTATATATACAATTTTAAAAAGTATGTAACATTATACACTTTAAGGCTTTAATACAGAAAATACAGAACAGGATTTTCATACTCCGAAGCCTGTCTCAGTGCTGCCCAGGCACACGGACAAGTACAATGCTCTAAGCAGTCGGTAATTAACATGGCAGAAGTTCCTGAAAAAGAGCAAAAAAGGAATTTATTTGTACACATCCTGAGACTAGCAACTGCTAATTTTCTGAAGATTGTGAGGTTACAAGCAGGAGAATCAAGCAATAACATATATAATAAATATATGTAGACTTATAGAAACCACTGCAGGAACTGCCATCATTGAAATTCAATGCAAGTGGGATAAAAGTTCAATAAAAGCAAATTAAGAACGCAAACATAATCATTACTTGACCAGTAACACAGCAATTAACCAGTCTAAGAATATAAAATTCTACAAGAATGGATAGATGCTGCTAGGTTAAAGTTTGTCACAATAAAAGAAAGGCTGTTTTGTCACCCCCTCCCTTTGATTTAGGCACCTTTTTAGATTATTTTTCCCCTCTGTTCAAAACCTAACAAATTTCATTTCATAGATTAGTCCAAGAAAAGAAAAACATGCAATAGCTGAACCCAATGCTACTGCATGTTATTCAGAACTATCAAGAGAAGATTTATACCACAAATTTGTAGTTTCTATGAATGTACAGGATTCTTGTTTTAAGTGATTTAAACAGATTTTCTTAAGAGAAATAAAAGCTATCGATGTGATGCACTGAAAACAGGAAGACATAGTGGATTTAAAATTTGAACTACTATGCTCTATATATGCATACTTTTTTTCTTAAATGTATAAAGTTCAGTCTTTGCGTCTCACTAGAACAACAAACAAAGCTTTTCTGTCAAGGTGGGCCACAGGTACTCAATGAGAACACCACATGGCTACTAGTCATCCCTGCTACCAGGTGTTTTAGTTTTAAGCCATCCAGCTTCATCTTACATGCAAATGATTTAAGTATTAAATATAAATGATTTAACTACTTAATGAGGAGGACTATAAGAAAGAAGGAGACAGATTCTTTAGCAGGATCCGTTGTGGCAAGACATGGGGAAATAGTTTCAAACTAAAGCAGGGAAGATTTAGGGTTTTTTTTTTTTTTTTTTTAAAAAAAAAAGATAAGGGTGGTAAAGCACTGGAACAGGTTGCCCAGAGATATGGTGGAAGCCCCATTTCTGAAGGCATTCAAGGTCAGAGGCTGGAGCAGGCTCTGAGCAACCTGATGTAGCTGTCGGTGTCCCTGTACATTGCAGGGGAGTTGGACTAGATGACCTTTAAAGGTCCCTTCCAACTCTAAGGATTCTGTGGTTATGTGATTTTGAAGCTATTGACCAATTTCATTATATGTATTTTGAAAAGATATTCAGCTTTACTGTAACAGTTCTAACAGCAATTCTTTCAGTTATTGAATCTTTGCCCTTAGAGCCCCAGAGGGCAGAAATCTTCGCCAAGTTTTCCTAACCTTTATGAGGTCTTCTGCTTTAAATCTTTACAGTAGTCTCAAAATTGTTCTAAAGACATTTTGTATGTATAAAAAATTCCTTTAGCTGGTGACAGAGGGCTCCTAAATTTACTATGCTATACAGTGCAGTAAAATGTATAAAATATTTTGAAGTATGGAGCTCTAAGTCATGTCCACTACAGGCACTGAGTGCATGAGGTTAGCAGGAAGAATAACCATTCCAAGTAGAAAACAAAGAAAATCTGTGCAGAGTACAGTTAAATTATTTCTTGCTTTATGTACTGAATTTATCAGAAGCACTAAGCTAGCTATTCTACAGCTAATGTTTCTCAATGGACTTCTCCTCCATTTGTGCCAAAATCCACTTTGCTTCTTGAGCAGAAATGCTCAACTTCAAAAAAGCTTTCAACAAAATGCTTTATTCAGCTTTATAAAACCATTTTAGACATTCCTGCTGACCAGACCAGGATTTTAAGTTCCCATTTGAACATCACTAGCATAAAATTACATTCTTTTTCATTCACTTTCTCCTGTGCTGAAATATTTCATTGGTTGAAATGCTCTCAAAGCTAAGTATACCTTTTAATTTCCATTCTCAGATGCAGTTACACAATAAGCAAACAGCCAGAAGACAGTGTCTGCACACCAGTACAGTTTAATGTTCTGTTTCATGACAATTTGAAATTATAATTCTTCCCAGAGGAATTGAAAGTAGCCAGTGATTTTGATTGCACTCCAGTTCAGAATCTGTAACCATTATGTCATTCAAGCCCTGTGCATAAAAAATTAAGGACCTGATCAGCAGCTCCATTATTTATCTAATAATTTCACAGATGAGCAAAGATACCTACCAAAGCATCAGAAGATTAAGGTTTTTGTTCTCTTAGTTGTCCAAGGAGTTGGGTTTCCTGGGAAGAGAAAAGAAAAATCTTTACTACACTTGAAAGACTTTCAAATAAAAACTAAAGAAAACAATATAAATCAAACTATAATAGAAACTGAATTATTAACAAAAAGCTTTAGATAACATTTGTAATGTTTAAGTTACTAGAATTTATGGAAAAATAATATATTACAAACTATTGGTTATGAGGTTTTACAGTTGTTTAATAGGGAATAGTTTGTCCAGATTTAACTAGCTAAGCTAAGGATTTTAGATTACTAACACAAATTAAACGTTTTAAAATGAGAATTTAGGTGTTCTTGAAGCCTTTCCTACATTCTGAAATGAAACTTTCTAAGTTGTAGTCTCCCTGTTTTTATTGGTTATACTAAAATAAATTAGTGAGATTAAAATCTTATTGGATTTATTTACCTTTGCAAATGAAGACCGTTTTAAGGGTTACACATCCTCTGCCTCTGACGAAAGCGACCTCAATTAGTCAAGTCAGAAAGTCTTTAAAAGCTTTGTGTTTATTGCTTCCAGCACGGAGCGAGGTGGTCATTAACGTATCAAAATTCTCATAAAAATTCCAAAGTTGCACTAGTGAAAAAATGCTCAACAAGATGAAAACTAGTCACATCTTTTTCAGAAAATTCATTAGCTATTTTAAACCATTTTTTTTTTTAAACAAAAATGTTTTGATTTAATGTGGCACTCAAGCAGATCCATACCATTTGGATACTTTAAACAGCATTTATATCTACTGTGAGTATATAAACGTACATTTAGGTTTAAACCTTTTTTTTTAAAAAAAAAAAAAAGTTGCGCAACGTTTAATATGAGCCTTTTATGCTGACCACTGTTAAACGTATTTCTCCCTGTTTACTACTATTTATGAAATTTTATAAGATAGAACATAAAATTAATCTCACACACACTGATTTTCTTTCAAAAGTTTATTTAGTATCAAGCAAGGGTAAAACTTTGTTTAACACTAAAGAACATTTCAAGACTTGATTTACAAAATACCACATTATTTTTTCATTTGTAATTTGCTTCCCTTTTTACGCATGTTTGCAAAGAGAAAAACTAGCAAATGGCTGAAAATGAAAACTAAGAACTAAATTGTTGAAAACCTTTAAAATAAAAGGTTACGCTTATGTTAAAGAACGGACTAACATATTTAGTAAACCTAGTTTAACACTAGTTAATCAAAGGTTATTTTTTTGATCACCTATTTTTCAAATACAGTTTGGAAATAACAAAGTTCCTTGTTTTACATATCTTTCTGTCCAGGTCGTTCTTTCAACAAAATATTTTAAGCTCAGTCCATCCATTCAGATTTTTAAGCGCTTTGATTTAATAAAAAGGGATTGTTCATAGAAAAAATTACTTTGAACAGTATACAGGACTGGTGGAGATTGGATATTTCACAACATCAGACAGTACAATCAGTATCTCGCATATGGCTGGTCTCTGTAGACTCCTTTTGTCGTCCTTGCAGAAGGTGCCTTGTGTCTCGAGTTGGTCCATTCTTCTTGCCCTACAAGAAGGGAAAATACAGTTAGACCCTTTTCAATATTCTCCAATGCTATATTTTCTCTTAATTTGTGAATTCAATGGCAACATTGTTTGCTGAAATCAAGGTACACAAACTGAAGTTTAGCACTTAATCAAAAAAATGTGGGCGCAACACATCTATATGAGCCACCCCTGTCTTTCAGCCTGTAACAGCATGGTGCGTGACAAGACTTAGGGTGGAACTATTTAAGGCTCTGGCATTCAGCTAAGTCTGCTTACTGCAAACACACAAATGTCAACTACATTAACAAATAATTATGTCTGAATGAAATAACTGAAGGATTCAGGTTACGTATAAGTGACTCTCAGAAATAAATTTCTTTGGATCAATATCAATTTAGGCCTAATTCAGATGTGCAGTCTAATAGTGAAAAGCCACAACTTCACTACAAATGCCTGTGACTTTAACAATCTCCAGGCCACATTGGATTTGACTTAAGACTCACTTCCTCTAACTTGCAAGAAATGAGAAGATAGATTATAAAGCTGAAGAGCAAGGTAAACCACTTGTTTGAATTTTGACAACAAAAGAAATGTGTGCGGTATTTAAGGCTTCGCAATCCCATCATTTTCATGGTAATACATATTAACAAAAAGAACCAATGTATTGTCTTAGTAAATGAGAAGCCCATGTCAGGCATTCACAGCAAGAGAAAGATTCAGGACTAGGGAAAAAGTTATCATGGTCAACAAAGAAGGAGCCCCTGCATTTCTTTGAACTGTAAGGTAACTTCCTCTGATGGTAGATATCTGAAATTAGGTAACCCATAGATTAAAGATTAGGAAATTCATAAATTCAAGGGTCCAATTTCATCTTCTCTTCATAATAGTCTCATTCCAGTTATTTTAAAAGAAATTTAGGGAGTTGTCTGCAGAGCCCAGGACATATCACACTGAGCTGGGTGGAACATTTGGCCCAATAGGTAAAAAGCACATGTTCAGATTTCACTGTAAGGCTGGAAGAATTAAACTTAACCTTAGGCACATTCCTCAGCCACCTGGTATCTGAGTAACATGCATGAAAAGCAGTCCCATGGGTTTATTCATTGCAGGGAAAGTACAAGGAAAACAAGGCTTATACCAAGCACAAGAGCCCTGGTCACACAGGAAAGGCAGCTGGCTAAGGGATAAGAATTATTCTAGCTTTTAAGTACTGCTGCAAAGAACAGTCAAAATGTAAAAAGCAGACTTATTTAGTAGCAAGAACAGTTTGAAGGAACTACTTGCTCCTTTTTAAGCACCTGGCTAAACCAATACAGGAAAGAGTTCTTTTAATCCATTTCTCTTTCTGTGCCACTGGGGGCTCAGAATTCTAAAAAGTCTGATATTCCTACGTTCTCTGGGTTTGGCATCTAAGCTTTTCAGAAGACGAGAATTTCAGATACATCCTGGGACACCGTTTCCTCCTGGCCAGCAGCACTAGACAGCTAACTGCTCAATATGCTCTCTTATGAATTTTATTTTTAGGTATCTAATGTTGTGTAGATAACATAAGGATGATTACTAGTACCTAATTTTACATTTAAGGATGTATTTGAGGGTCAGCTAGCTAAGAAATAAAGCACCTAACTCGTACTCACTAAAACATCGCTCACTGTAACCCATAAGCATTCACAGTATTTACAGTCTTCCTCCAACTCTGAATATGTTATGAATAACTGTGCTTAGAAAACCAATTCTAAATGGAAAAAACAATGAAAACATTTTCAGCCTTAAATACTGCAATCCACGTTTTCCTCCCTCACTCAACTCTATCTGCATTAAGCACATTTTTCCCCTATCAATTTTACATTCATGAAGTACTCTTAGAAATACCATGCTTATATTGGCAAAGTTTATTTTAATGCCAAAATAAAGATTGCACTTAGATATCTATCAAGACCAATCAAAAGCGATGGGGGATAGAGAAATTTCAAAATGACCTCTTCTTTTGATGAACTGTCTTTTCCCTTAAGCAAAATGAATTCGTTTAAGCAGATGACACCGCACAAACTAACATATTAGGTATATTTATCAAGACAAGGATCTTAGCTGAGGTCATTTATTTCTAGCAGGAAGCACTTCAAAATGTAGTTCAATAAGTATGCACGAAATATTTCCAGTTGAGTTCTAAAACCCTTGTAACATCCATTACCCAGAATCACAACTCTCACACTATGTACTAGTCATCCTCAAATGTTTGATATTTGAGTGATCTAGATTTTAATTTCTCTGATCTCTAGCCAGAGATTTAATATTTATCCCTTAAGCAAAGGTGCCTTTTAACATGCTTTATGCTTCTAATCCATAGCAGAATTCTTTAATTAAACCTGCCACTATCACACTTCTGGCTCAAAAAAAAAAATGTAATCTTTACCACTGGCATATGGTTTTTGCTTCATTACACATTGTTTTGTCACCACATGAGTAACCCACTACCCTCATGTCTATTAACCACCTAAAGTACTTTCACAACCTTTACATAATGACACCCTGCTTGATTTCACAGGACTGATGCATGGCAATGAACTAATACAAAAAGACCATAAAAGTCTAAAACGCACTCAGGTTGGCCTTGAGTCAGCAGAGAAGTTCAGCATATCCTGAGCTGGTATTAAGTTCACGACCAGTTACGTCACACCAGAAACATCTGCTTTCAGTAGTAAGCAGCTCCTGAACAAGGAACAGCATCCCTTTTTTATTTAAATCTCAGTGAATGTGACATGAAAATGGTACCTGCAGAATGATTTAGATTATTCTTTTAGTTTATTTTCTTCTATTTCAGATTCACATGACTACATTAACTAACAGGCCACAGAAGCATCCTGCAGTATTTTTCTCAATAACCACACGTGGAGCTCTGTGACAGTGCAGGAATCCCTGAACAGCTGTTATCCACTGCAGAAGTGAAGTTTGCCTTATGGAAACTCATCTTCTTTGATTATATTATTTTTTCAGATGTCTTTACTACTGTAGTCGCTCAACTCAAACTACTCACCGTATGAGTCGTATGTTTCTTCACTCAGTCCATGGCCATAGTCATAGTAATCTGCTCCACTGTGCAGGAGGAGCAAAGCAGGAAGGGGAACAAAAAATAAAGCAGTTACATTTTAAGAAACAGAGCTCACCATTACACATTGACTTTGAAAAGGAGAAAGCTTGAAAGATGTAGACATGTCTTAAGCTAAGGAAACTAGGCATTCAAGTGACAATGCAGTTGAGGTTTATTAATGAGAAGGGAAAATAAACCATTTTTACATCCATTTAGGTTTATTATCCATCACTGAGACCCTAGTCCACAGTGTTAAATGTTGATGTGGGAAATTTATATTTGTAATTATACCTATAGATTGGGAAGCTGAAGATTTTATAATAGCATCAACGAAAATAGTAGGTACATGTACAGAATCCAATTCCTTTACCATCATTATCTACTAATTCCTAGTGTTTTGCCTTTGCATCTTTGAATTCACAGATTAAAAACACAAAGGATAAGCAAGGGTTATATACTTGCTAAATGTTTGTAAAGTCTAGTGCCTTCAAAACAAGGCAGATGTATACACACGCAAAAGCTATCACTTCAGCAAGTAGACAAGAAATGACAATAGGAATTTCCAATTTAAGTAGAAATCTGCAGTCACTGGTTGTCAAAAATCCATACAAATACAATAGCCATAGCCTAAAACAGTCTTCCATTTCATAATGACATTTCTATTCATATTAACATCATTGAATGGAACCTGGTGGACAAGCGTTACTAAAAGCGACTTTTCCACCATCCATTCATATTTCATAGAAGTGTAGCTATGTATAGTCTATTACATAATTGATGGAACAGGCAATACATAAAGTCAATTAGACATGTTTGCAGGACAACAAAAGCAAGTGTCTTGTTTTCTTTCCTTTTCTTTCTAACCACAGGCAGACCACAAAGATGATAATTGGAAAATAAATACTCTACAAACTGATGCCACCAAATCTTTACCTGCTGGCTAAGGAAATTCTTGTGAAATATGATCACTAACAAGTAATTGCAAATATCGACAAAACATTTCCAAAAATAGATGAATTGCTAACAAAATAAAAACTAGAGAGAAAAGACTGTTCATAGCTTTAACATGAAGTAGCAGATAGAACATTTATCATAATACAAATGTGTAAGTCACAACCAATTCTAATCTTAACAGAATCACTATAGATTTTTTTTTTTTAAACTAAATGTTTTAAGTTCCACAAAACAATCCCTACTAAATATAGTAAAGACCTGGTGTGTGCAAATACACATCCAAAAACTGTAACTGAGTATTTTTAATTGCTAATGTAAAATTTCCTGAACAGAAATGTTAACAAGAATCACTATGAAAACCCACACAATATAGCTGTATCCAACAGAACTGCGGCATGTAGTTTGTCAGCCCATGTGATGCAGACCAGAGAAACAGAGTCGAAGTCTGAAGCGTAAGAAATAACAATTGCTCCCTGCAGCAGCCAGTGATAGAACAGTCTTCATTCCAACAACCAACTTAAAATTGACATTCACTCTCCTTCCACACAGTACATGATTATTTATTTTCAAACTGTCAAGTTTAGAGGCCTATAGCAGCTGAGCCCTATTCCTGCATCTGTCAATTCTGTCAGAATTACTTCTGCAGGGTTTCATTTCATAGACCTAAACATATATTAAACAAGAAGTGACTCATTTTACAGTATGTAAACTGCAAAACAAATAAACATCTGAAAGGGAAAATCTTTTGCTTATACAAAAAGGATATCATGTCTTATCTGTATTAATGGGCAGACCCTTCAAAATCAATTTAAAAGAATACAACTTATAATCGGAAGTAAAGTTCCGTGAAATTCAATACTTTTTACTTCACTTTTCTTAGTGCTCCGTAACAACACTAACTCTCAATTCAACTGTATGTTAAAGGAATGCAAAACTTCAGAGAAGACCACTGAGAGGCTAGGACACAAAGAAAGAATACACGGCTGTAAGGAGTTCTGGAAAAACAAAGCAATCACTAACACAATCACCACCAACAAAAAACATACAAAATATTGTGTCATCCATTACAGAGTATGAATAGACCATGGTACTCACAGCCAAGACCAAACATATCTTTGAATCTAACCATATTTAATTTATTCTGTATTCTCCCACCAGCAATGTCTTTCAGCTGATGAGAGAAGATAAAAATGCTTTGATTTTTCATACCAACACAAACCTTGCAACTGCTGAAGTCTTCCTGTTTTACCTAGTAAAACAGGACTGTGAAGCTGCCTGCCGTTTTTCTAGGACCAGAGTGTTCAACTCAAGCTTTCAAAGGTCTCATGAAATACAATCTGAATTTCTCAGGCTTTTCTGCTCACCTGATTGTTTCTGAAAACATCTTGATCAATCATGACAGAAGAACAAACTTTAAAAAAGATCAAAGAATTGCTCTTGGCAAGACAGGCAACTCTTAAACTGTTATCTTTTATATTATTTTAGCTATTAGCCTATTCTGTCTAAAGATATTGGGGTACTCTTTTGGGGCAGATATCAACTGAAAGGTAATTTCAACCTAACACTCATGAAGATATCAGAATAAGCCAGGCTACGTTTGAGATAACCCTAGAAAAGGCATGTCAACTGTACTGCAGCAAGAGCTCTTTCTGTAGCATTTCCATGAAAGTACAAAGGTAGTCAAAGCGTGCTGTGATGAAGGAACGTGATTATCACAGCCCTCTCTAGATCTGATCTTCTAGAACGAGCATTATGCTATTTCTATGTTTGGAGTAGTATGAAACAGAGCCTTCTCTCTTAAGGGGGAGTGAGAGGTCTCTGACTGGAAGTTCCTAGTTTAATGAAAAAGCCCCAGACTTCAGCACTGACAACTCGTTACTTTGTTTCTAAGCACAAAGCAGACTGGAATATCTTCCTTCCTTTCAGTGAGGAAAATCAGCATTTTTTGCTNATCGGAATTAATTTTGGAACTGACAAAAGGCAGGGAGTTTTCAGTAAATGACCAAAGAAAACTTCCAAACACAGAAAGCTTCCTTTAGTTTTAAGAAAAGCTTCACAAATGTCAGCTTTGTCCTACAGATACCGCATACAACAGCAAAGTAGAAAGAACAAGGATCTTTCTAGCAAGAGGTCTTATGTGATAGACCCTGACTGGTACAACCATATCTGAACAGAACTGTTCCACAAGGACAAGCCTCCTTCTAGCCCTCTTCTCAGATCTTCATGCTCAGCCACTTCTGAAATCAAAGTCCATCTGCCAGAAGCCAACAGGAAGAAGCGTGTCCCAAATGTTATTGTCAAGACAACGATCACCGCAGCACAGCTTCTCATCTCCACAACTGTCTTTTAACATTGACTTGAGTATATGTTAATGCTTTTGTGGATCATTACAATAGATTCTGTAACCCAGTTTACAGCAGCATGCCATGAAACCAGTACATTGAGATTCACATCCTTCTCTTACAGATGGAAGATTTTTTGACTGCACAGCTCTGCCTCTTCTTGGCAGAAGCTTATTTGGTGCATGTTCTCATCCTGCATCTCAGCTTATGTCTAATACAGAAAATGATTTCAGAAAGCAGCTGAGACCTAAATGTGAAAGCTTTATAAAATACAACAAAATGATGCAATCATCCTTAAACTACATCCCATTTTAATCTCATAATACAAATAGCAAATCTATTTCCTGTAACCCAAAAAGATGACCACAGTGCCCTCTCAAGGATTCTTTTAGCTATCACTACTTAGAAATTGTGATTATGGCAGAAATTGTAATATTTTTCACTTCTGCTGAAGAATAGTGAAATGCCTTCAGAAACATCTGCATTCTGAAGCTACCTACCAGGCACAAAACTATGCCTATGTATTTCTAGCAGAACTCTGTTTTTCCCTAAAACAAACAGTTTTACCACATGGAATGATGATATCTGTAAACTCATTCAAGCCTTTTACCCCCCCCCACCCCCACTGTCATGTCTCATTTTCCAAAATGAGAAACATAAATGGCAAGTAGCAGAAGTGACTGAGGTGCACACAGCAAATAAGGCTTCCTCTCAGGAATGACAGCAATAAGAGCCTAGGGCATTATATTGAGACTACAAGTAGACAACAGCAATAACCCATTCCTAAACATAGGAGAGGCTAAATAAAATGTTAAGTTTGCCACATCAAACAAAATAGCACCAGAGAAACTAAGAGGTTGAGCTGCCTAACACTGGCACTTCAGTTTGCCCTGTGAATTAGGACCGAATCCTATTAATCCCTAAATCGCATTTGTTTGGTGTACAAAGCAGTCTGAGGGCAAGAGAACGAGACTGCAATCAGGGAACCAAACGAAGTCTTGAACAACCCAGGTGTGCACCAAAGCGTTCCAACAGCTAAGTAATGACAGAAATACAAACCAACATGAACATCAACGCTGAAGGATGCATTTTCTTCCCCTCTCTTCCAAACAGACAAGAATACTCAGGACAAAGGAAGCACTAGGGATAATGAAGACCTGAATGGTGTCAGGCAGACTTTTTAGACTACTCATTGTAAACACAGAAAGAGCTATGGGTACTACTCCATCTCTAGTTCCAGGTTATCCCTCTTGAATCCTGCATAATATGTTACATATTTGAGATAGCATCACTTGTCACAGACTGGAGTACAAGATAACATTGCCTGTAATACATTACCATCCACAAATCTGCACAGACAGTACATCACCGTTCTGTCATTAGAAATCGGACTCAGTAAGATAGCCTTCGTGTCTCATTTACTGAACAAACAGTACAACATTCAATTCCACACAAATGTGACACTCTCATCAGCTGAAACTGAAGAGCTTTTGACAAAAGAATCATCATTCCATCCCAGTTTTATGGTAATAAGTGCCATCAAGTAATGACGTATTTGGTTAAAGAAAGACTACATTTAACTGTTTCCAGGACTGCACAATCATAAGCATCTGACAGGCCTAATAAGCAATGCATTACCATGCTTGAGATCTTTCTAGTGCTTCCCTGAGGCCAGTCCTGCCTCTTCAAGTACAATAAGGCAGTCCTCTTCATCTTGCATTAAAAAGGTAGCTCAGTCAACTGAACTGCTAAGACTTGTTTGCTGGCCTTCTGTGGGCACTATTTTAATATGTATGTTCCAACTGCATTACATACTGTTCTCATTTGATGCGATTATACCACAATAAACTTTAAGTTCTGATGGGTACTAACTGATCATTTTTCATTATATGGCATCTGGTGCTATAATACTTTTAAGTACAATTCCCATCTCCTGGTTATTTCTTCCTGAAGTAAAATTCAAGGGGGAAAGAAAAAGAACAATTTAAGGTTTTCTGCAACTGTCTTCCTTTTTCAATTGGGCAAATTTTAGATAGACATTCCCCCATTAATTGAAAGAAGCAAAATTTTTTTTCCCTTGAAAGAAAAGCAAATACTTCAGGGTAGTCTCTAGAAGAGAAAACTGCAATTTTCAGTTACTGCTCATGAGCATATATAGTACATTGACTTTCAACTAGCAAAGCAGCATAGAATCTTCATCTACAAAGTGTTCTGTAACCAAAGTGTAACCTGAATTGATGTAGACCTGACCTGTTTCTCATGCTTAGTCTCATTTGACTAATATTCCTTGTCTTCCAAGAATCATAGAATGGTTTGGGTTGGAAGGGACTTTAGAAATCATCTTGCTCCAACCCCCCTGCTATGGGCAAGGACACCTCCCACTAGACCAGGTTGCCCAAAGCCTCATCCAGCCTGGCCTTGAACACTTCTAGGGAGCAGGCATCCACAACTTCTCTGGGCAACCGGTTCCAGTGTCTTACCACCCTCACAGTGAAGAATTTCCTCCTTATATCTAGTCTAAATCTACCCTCTTCCAAGAAAGCATGAGCTTCCAGTGAAGTTCCTTCACCTTACATCAGGAAAGTAAATCTTCCTTATGTATGTTTTTCAGTTTACTGCAAGTGTGAAATCATGATGCTATCCTCTCCCTAGGTGTTAAAAAAAAAAAAAAATGTAGTCCTTCCTTCCCCAGCTATCTTTCAGTGAAATTGGTAGAAGGTTAATTACTACATATGACATCTTTAAAGTTATTTCTGCCCTTGTGAGGCCCCATCTNTCAATTGGGCAAATTTTAGATAGACATTCCCCCATTAATTGAAAGAAGCAAAATTTTTTTTCCCTTGAAAGAAAAGCAAATACTTCAGGGTAGTCTCTAGAAGAGAAAACTGCAATTTTCAGTTACTGCTCATGAGCATATATAGTACATTGACTTTCAACTAGCAAAGCAGCATAGAATCTTCATCTACAAAGTGTTCTGTAACCAAAGTGTAACCTGAATTGATGTAGACCTGACCTGTTTCTCATGCTTAGTCTCATTTGACTAATATTCCTTGTCTTCCAAGAATCATAGAATGGTTTGGGTTGGAAGGGACTTTAGAAATCATCTTGCTCCAACCCCCCTGCTATGGGCAAGGACACCTCCCACTAGACCAGGTTGCCCAAAGCCTCATCCAGCCTGGCCTTGAACACTTCTAGGGAGCAGGCATCCACAACTTCTCTGGGCAACCGGTTCCAGTGTCTTACCACCCTCACAGTGAAGAATTTCCTCCTTATATCTAGTCTAAATCTACCCTCTTCCAAGAAAGCATGAGCTTCCAGTGAAGTTCCTTCACCTCACATCAGGAAAGTAAATCTTCCTTATGTATGTTTTTCAGTTTACTGCAAGTGTGAAATCATGATGCTATCCTCTCCCTAGGTGTTAAAAAAAAAAAAAAATGTAGTCCTTCCTTCCCCAGCTATCTTTCAGTGAAATTGGTAGAAGGGTAATTACTACATATGACATCTTTAAAGTTATTTCTGCCCTTGTGAGGCCCCATCTGGAGTACTGTGTGTCCAGGTCTGGGGCCCCCAAGACAGGGAAGACGTGGAACTGTTGGAGAGGGTTCAGAGGAGGGCCACNAGTGAGTTAAAACAATTTGTAAATTCCAGTAATCTGATCATTCAGATTTTGTCTCCAAAAACCATGCTGTGGCATCCTGAGGCCCAGCAACTGGGTATTTCCAAATTCATTTCATGTCACTGAACATAACATCTTTGTAATCTTCATTATTGAAGCTTAAACAATCTTTGGCCTAGCAACTGTGTATTCCCAAATTCATTTTTCCTTACTGAACATAAGGTCTTTGTAGTCTTCATTATGGAAGCTTACACTCCCTTTTTGAAAACATACCGTAATTAAATTGAAGCACAAAAATTAAGATTTTTAATTTGTGACTAATTCCAGAAGTAACCTTTAATACCTTTGTAACCTTTCATATGCAAAAAATATTCACTGCTAATAATTTTCTCTCCTTAGTATTTCTTAAGATTCTAATTAACCTATCCTTTACTTACACAGTTTCACCTGTATGATCAGCCAAAGAAAAATACTAAATCCTACCAAATACTTATTCTCTTTAATTATACTGTGCTAATTTAACCACAGTTTTTAAGGTGATGTAGTCACCTGAAGTAAAATTAAATTATTCATGTAAAATGAAAAAACTAAGTTTGCCGAATTCCATTTTTAGATTACTTAAATACTTAAAACTTTACGCTTCTTTTTTTGTACAACTTTAACAGCACTCAAGATTTTTCCAATAGGTTCCTAGATCATTTATTATTACATGCATTTTTACAGAGGAGTACTCGCAGTAAAGTTAAACAGCAAGAGTGTGAAAAACTAAAATTTGTTTTGGTATCTAAAAAGTGTTTTTTTATTATTACGAGTTAAAATTAATTCTAATACTTCTTAAGCAGTGAAATTTACTAATGCTTACATGATAAGGATTCTGAAAATCTTTCCCAGTTTTCTGGGCATACCAAGTGAAATACTTGTGTTATGATTTTTTCCTCCCTCTAAAGTTAAGTTTTTTTCATCATCACACTGAATTGGCTTAGTCGTATTCCTGTTTGAGGTTTCAGACCAGTGACTTTTTCTTTTTTAATTCAAATGTATATACTAGAATCACAATTTAAAGTAACTGGGCTATTGAGGCACTTCCGAATATTTTCTCACATTTCCACAGATGACGAAAAAGGAAATTACCCATCTAAAGAAGTAGCTAAAGAATTAGATTTGAGAAAGTGCAGAAAGTAATCTTTTCCAAAAATATGAGCATAAAAATTAAGCAGGAAACCAAATGACAAGGGCTTTCAGTTAAAAGATACATCAGCTTGTTTATGCTAATGCTTTTGAAGCTTTATCTGTAGTTGTAGTTCTGCACGATAAGCTCCTATGTACCAGGTGCTCATAAGCAACAGCAAAATAATTGCTAAATACTAGCCATTTTCACTATCCCCACACTGTTGTGAATTGCTTTGATTTAGAAGTCTAAACATGAAATACTAACTGCTGCTAGCATTAAGATCCAGAGAATCACATCTTGAAAAGCTACAGTAACAGACACTGTTTTGCATATAATGCATATTTATACACCCTGGAAATGCTCAACTGCTGACAAACTTAACAATGTAAATTTAAAACACCGAGCATCATAAACAAAACATTGGCAATTAACTTTCAAATGCCAACAGCAACTCCTACATAAGCTAGTTTCAAATCCATCCAGTCAACTCTTTACTGTCTATGAGAGGAGGAATTTCATACTGTTGCTTTCTTTTGTATGACAACTAAACACAGTTTCAGAGTATAATTGCAAATTTGAGTTCCTAATGGAAAACGTGGAGGACCACATCTCTGGGCCTTGGCAAGGAAAACATCCTTGGAATCAGTTTGTCAAAATTAAGGTGCCTCTGGAGTGGCACCAAATGAGGGACTGAGACATTTGGAGAACTTTGGCAAATCAATTCAGCTGTATTATTTTAGCATCAGTTGTGCAACAGGCATTATTTGGTTTTATTTACTTTTAGAAATTGCCACATGTACAGTTCTTTTCTCATACTCTTAGATAAATGATTTTATGTTGCATCATGTACTGATTCTCCAACACCTTAAGGAATAAGCACACTGAACTACATGCACTGAAAGGTGGACTAAAGAGAATTTGTAAATTCCCTCAAGAAGTTCAGATTAGCTCGACAGGATGGCTCTAAACCCTGCAGGCAAATTGTAGTTATTGGAATACAAAGCTTTTTAGTGTAACGTGAAGTGGTAGCAATTGTTGTTCAATACGTAAGTGACAGAGAAACACTGCTCAAGGCAGTACCACAATGGTTGTTGCTGAGAGAAATCTGGAGGAATTATGAAGGAAATATGGAAAGCAGAAGACAGCATAGGAAACTGTAGACAAAGCCAGCAATTATTTTAAGTGCTAATCTTTCCTTTTAAGTCAGTTTTTAGATTAAATTCTCCTGCAACAGAGTGAAGTCAAGATCACCCAGGCTGAAGATCTAAAGCAACCTCAAAATGACAAACGTTACAAATTAAACACCAAATGACTACATTACTACAGGAACAGCTTACTATTTTTGCCCCTAAACAGGCATAGGAATGTAGTTACACACAATTTCTTTTATAGTAGAGACACTGATCTCCACTGCAGGTGGAGGAAAAAGTCACTTGACTTTTTTCATCAAGGAAAAGTTTTAAATACCAGCAGAAAAGTCTGAAAACTTGCTAGAATCTTCCGAGTGGCACTAGCAGACAGATGGGATTCTCTAGACTTTTCTGTGTTACAGTAACAGCATTAGCCATTCTCTCTTGATAGCAAACTTAAAGCAAACACTAAACCTTTAATGCTGCTGGAGAGGTAACAAACACACCCCCCTTCCTCAGCAACCTTGTCACATAATCTGAATTTTAGCAACAAACCTCATTCTCTGGCATGTTAACTCTCTGCAGCATCTGTCACTGCTATGAATGGTTGATCATAAGTACCTCTGTAGTCATCTCAATGCTATTAAGCAGATGGCAGCGCTAAATCCGAATGATGTAGTACATCTCCCTCGTGGACTTTGTTTCCATATACTACCATTATTCTACAATTCCTCAGTGATAAATCTTACGCATTCTGGAGAACATTAAACAGTGAACTGACAGTGCCAATTGATTTATTAGCATCCGTTTCTCTTTGCCCTGTTCTTGTCTTCGCAAACACTTGTGCAGATCATGTATGGAGCCACTAAGGGACAAAAGCACATTTGCCCAATTTGCAACATATTCCAGAGATTTAAAATTAACAGATCTTTTTCTTCATATGGAAAAACGTTTAAACTGATCTACCAACTTAAGACCCAATTAAATCCTCTTGTTTTCTCTACATTTTCATAATAAAATTGCTCCAGCACTAATATCAGACAGTTAAAACACCCACAACTTGCTGCAATAAATTTGAGTCAAAGGTTGGAGTTCTAGATGGATTTGGGAAGCCCTTTAAGAGACAGATGTGTTGTGTGAGCATGCACATGTACGTTAAGGGGGCTATCTAATCTATGTGCATCTGACATAAGCTAATATCTGCACCCATGGGGAGACTGCACCAATTGTACTGCATGCTTGCAATTCACATTCTACCATAAAATCCTCAAAAGCTTTTGAACAGATCTTAAACATCTAATTACTATATACTTATACAGGACAGATTTCCTGAAAGAATTACTGACTGCATAGCATGAAACCTGCCCTGCATGTCCAAGTACCTTCAATTCTAGTTTTGCTGCTTTTCTTAGCCAGGTATTATTCAACTCTCATAAATGATCATAGAGCAATGAAAACTTGTCAGAAGCTATTAAGATAAAGCTGTCCTAGATGCTTGAAGTGTTGGATTTTCAGAAGTTGAGAAATACTGTGTTATATTAATTTTACCTTTTTTTTTTTTTTTTTTTTTTAAAAACACGTTTTTTTTAAACAAACGCTGAACACTGCTTAACTACCTTTTTAGTTTGTACTGGTATAAACTTCACCTAAGGATCCTCTGCAAAAAAATAAACATAATTTAGTCATTTCTCTTCTAAAAATCAGTTAAGATAACCAGTTAAGCTCAGTGCAGCTCCAAGGATATCTTTTTAAAGGTTCTTTAACCATAACAAATAAATCTGATAAAAAACATCCCCAAGCACTACAATCTGAGGCTTTGTTGCATGAACAAACAACTGTGGATAAGAAAATGTTTTAAATGAAAGCAACTTCTACAGGATTACAGGGCATTAAGATGGATCAGAACTTACAAAGAACTCTGATGTTTTTCTCCTTATTAATGCTGTGACAGGCTTTAACTAAAGCTTCACGTTGTGCATGACTTTTATATCCTTTCTTGTACTTGACAATGTCAAAAAAAAACACCACTGAAGTTTAAGTGCATGATTTGGTAGCAGGAAGGAGATTACAGGGAGGAAGAGCTGTCTGCAAACATGTGCAAGTTCTTAGTTACTCCAATACATGCAAAAGTTCACAATATGCTGTTCTTGATATCTGAACATATCAGTCCATCTCAGAGTTGGTCATTCCTGGAAATTCCAACACGTCTCAAAATTAAAAATACGTGAGTACTGCTTCCCTGTATTGAATGGTTGAATTTGAAGGGCATGTACTCCTGCACACAGACATCTCATAGATGCAAGAAAAATTTTAGAGATGTTTCAATTCTAGTGCAAATTTCCATTTTTAACAGAGGAACCACATAAATATGGAAAACCTTTAAAAACAAAGATATTTCAACTGTATCCACTAGAAAGTGCACCTGTAAACATTATCCAAGTGTAAACATTAACCAAGTATGATGAGGTGCAGGAACTGGGATTTGTATGCTGAAGAACTACTGAATTTGTTCATGAAATCATTTGCATTTTCTCATGTTTCCTCATTAATACCGAATATCTTTAATATATCTTCCGATACTGATTTCTCCAGAAGATTGATACTAAAAATACTTTAAAAGATTACTGCTTTCAACATACAAATGAAAGTAATAATGTGTTTGCCACTAAATGACACATTTGAAACACGTGAATGCCCTCTATGCACAAAAGTTTTTTCTATACATGCATTATAATGAGGGTAAAATATCAAGAATAAGGTTGAACTGTGAAAAAAATCTAATTTCCCTAATTTCTTTCACAGAAAGAAAATCGTAAAATTGTAATGCACCTAATATGGCAAGTATCTTAGTGGTTAAGAAATAAAATTTTGCAATGTGAGCTACTATTGATATTCAAATTAAAGCTAGAAATATTATTCTAGGTAGCTCAGATGGCTGTTCATAGTTACTACTTTTTGCCTGCCAATTCTAAAATTCTTGCCAAACCAGGAAAGATGCCAGAGAATGAGTGTCCCTATCCCATGAGAAACGTACAAATGAATCACTTATTTTCTTTTACCATACAGTACTTCACAAAATTACAGGAAAAAGTCAAGTAATCAGTCAAGAGAAACTGAAAACTTAACTGTACATAACATACTGAAATTACAGGCAAAATACAAAGTCATCAGTTTGTGAAGCAGCTCCTTCCAGAATAAGCTTAAGCATATATACACAAGAATATATAATATTCGTATATAATAATTTCTTTATATGAACAATTTCTTGAGAAACTAATATTTTGTTAATTTTAGTTCAAATGAAAAGAAGTCCTAGTGAAATCTTTAGCATGAATAAAGCAAATCCAAGTAACATTTTCAGCTTTGACTCAGTCAAATGACTTGGTAATGAAACCTGACTGTTTTTGTGCAATAAACCCTGTTAGCAACACTAGAAGCAGTAACACAGTACGGAATTATCAACATAAAAGTTGAGGGCTGTTATGGTAAAGAATCCATTACCAGCAGCTGGTCTCTAAATGCCTACAGAGCATCGTATTTTGGAGGTCCTACACTGCTGGTGTCATCTCATTTAAATCCATTTTCAGTAGCTTACAACACGTCATAGGAATCAAGTATCGCATATACAAAGATATTCTTTCCCTTGTGTTAGTTCTCAACAATGATGTGGCCTTTCTAATGAGATTTTTCACATTAAGTTGTTGGGCACAGGGAAATATTTATTAATGCAACAACATTTAAGTTGTGTGTGTCAACATTGAAGCAATAGCAGATGTCAGTTGTAAACAGCTTTGATCCCAACTTTCTTGTGAACACCTCTGTAGTATTTCAGATATAGCTACACTGAAAAAAGCGGTCTGAACATCGTGGAAGTTGAATGGTACTGCTCTGAATCTTTCAGTAACACCATGTCCACAAGCATCCCCCTGTCCTTTTGTCTTCTTCCCAGTGGGTATGCTTTGAAGCTTTAATCACTCCAAATAACTCAGTAAAAAGTATACAAAAGAATTCCCTCTCCTTTTTTTGAAATGTTCCACTAGAAGTGCTCTGCAATGGGAATGATCAGTCACATTGTGCATCATGTGATATTTGCTATTAATTAAAAATGTAATTTGAATTAATACAAGTAGTTTGTACTTCACAGTATGGGTTTTTTCCACCACTGGAAACTAGGACACATTTGTTTTCCTCGCAATTCATGGAATTTTCCAAAGAACTTCCAATTTATTTTGAATTTTGCTTTCTTAAAGAAGCAATTAAAAATACTGTTAGGAATATAAAGTGAGGGCAAGGACACAAATTGACAAGAGATTCAAACTGGTCACAAAGAGATCATTTCACAATAGAGTAAAAGAAATAGAAGTATATACCTTTTGTTTTTAACACAGCAACACCAAATAAAGTACCGGAGCATTATCAGGTTTAAAAAGTCAGAAAAATACTTTAGTTGTGTTTCAGATAATTCAGTACCCTACTTCTTGCAAAGAAAAATTCATCTCTGAACATGAATTCAAAGTTAATATTCAATTTTCCTTAATTTCCTGAACTGCTGAACACTCATTTATGATTTGACATGAAATTCTTTGTTTCAAGATGCCACTTCTGTTTCTTTATAGCTACTCAGTACTTGACTTCCATACTTGTAGTACTAGAGACAAAACACTGGAAGTTATTTCTAATAAGCCTTTTATTATATTTTTGCTGTCTAAAATTAATCTGAAAAAGTTTAAAATCATCTTTCCACAGTACAGTAGTACACCTGTAGTTATTGCAGATTTTGAAACTTACCTTTGCGCTTGAGTACTATAGCTGTTCTCATAGGAATCGTAGCTTTGCTCATCATAAGCAGCTCCATAACCATCATCATACTCCTGAAAAGATATAAAAGAAAGGTGATATTAACCCTAAACACACTCCAGAAACAAAGTAGTAACCTAGTCCTAAACATGAAAGACGATACTCTCCTGAAATGAATATACGACACATGTATACCTTAAAATGGCAAAATCTTGATATTAATAGAGACTAATTCCACACCTAATGACTGTATAACAACTTCGAAAGCATCGTGAGCTATGGTAGCAACATGCTGCAACACAATTCTTAGTTAAACATATTGTCTTGCGCAGAGAAAAGTGCAAATGCTTCACATCGCCACTTGAAGTATGTGAGTTGCAGACCTTCAAGAAAGTTCTGGAAAGCACTTCTGATAGGAACCAAAGTGTCAGAGTAGAAGACTGTGGACTTATGTAACTGCCTTTTAATTCTGGACACTAAATTCAAAATTTTTATGTAGATATAAGAGATAACACTAGTAAGAAACACAGCTTTACTTTGTCTTCTGTACGTTCTTCAACCTGTGGGAGTTTAGCAACCATTATTTAAAATGCTGAAAGTAAGGAACACAATATTGTTCCTCCTGAAGTATTTAAAAGCACTGTTTAAGAATATATTGTAATACTGCTCTTCCCAAAATAGCACTGCATTTCAAGTTGAACGAAAGAAATCAGTTCCAGCTACAAGCTATACAGAAGTTCAGTATGAAAATGGGTGACAACGATGTTGTGCTTTCCTTGAAAGATGAAATGTCAAAATCCAAAGCACTGTCACTAATTTACTACTGGATCACACAACGAATTTAACTGAGCTAAGCCGACAATCATTGAAAATGGCATTTCCTTTGTAGTGATCACTCACATGGAAGAATTAGCAAATCCTGTCGAAGCATACCAAAGGCCTCAATGAATATTTAGACGTATCCTGTCCAGTTTCACCAAATGAAAATAATCCTGTAGTGAGAAGACCCCTTGAAAACCTAGGGACTCAGAAATGACGATCGTGTAATAAGTTACGTTTTCTGAGTAGGTGCATATCAACCCTGGCAATATAAGAATGAAATATCATGAAAGAACACTCTCCTGGGAAAAGAAACCTTTTCAAGAATCTTTCAGTATTAACTGAAAACAGTAAAACCAAATATTTATGCCAGTCAGGTAAGAATTGTCCAATTCCAGTAGAAAATACCTCCAATGATCACAGAATTACAGAACAGCTTGGCTTGAAATGGACCTCAAAGACCATCTAGTTCCAACCCCCAATGATCTGACAGCTTGCTATATATTGGGAGGAAAGATTTCTATAGCAGAAGCAGCCAATGACATCATCAAATAGAAAGCTGAGAATTTGCTGTCTGTGAAGCATTCTAGAATTTTCCCTGTCGCTTGAAATTGCTTATATAGAAAATCAAGCAATCAGCTCAGCAGTACTGCTTCACCACCGCTAGACCAGAGAAGATAACTGTTTCCCAGCAGTGATTAGTAGGAGGGTGTCTGTGAATATTCGCAGACACAAGCAAGTGGCAGCCTATTCATGTGTCTGGAAGACGAAACAAGGATTATTCCAATCGTGCACTGAAAAAAGATTCATGGCTGCAATGAAAGACAAGTTCATTGTTTTCTGTTTCACTAATTCACTGTCCCGAAACTAAAAACTAAGATAGAGTCTTAGCATTTTCTTTGCCCATCTGATACGGATTTTCCTTGATGTGCCACACACTGAGCCCACAAAACCATTGTCTCCTGGCAGTTATTGTGAACAAGCACTTTATTACTTACTGATGCATTGCACAGACATCTGTTCACAATACAGACATTGATCAACAGAAGAAGCTCTCAGAGAATGTATTTGCTCTGTTCCAGAGCATTTACATGACATTTGGGCTCCTCTTGTAAGATCTACCAGCTGTGAACAAGCCATCCCTAAGAGGGACTCCCAAACTTCAAACCACATGCATGTATCAGTGACAATAAATGAAAGCAGAGGACCAAAAGTAACCTTTTAACATTTGGAATTCTTGAATAATTCCTAAGCAGTCAGTCCCATTCTTCACATTTATACCAAAAATTTTAGTAAAAGATTACAGTGGAAGAAAAGGGGAAAACAGACTTCTCTGAAGCTATGGCATGCCTATGACTTATTGAAGACAAAAGAATAAAGTCAGCTTGAAATAGGAACAGACTTGTCAAGTTAACAAAGCATAAAGCAAAATGGAAGTAGAATTTGGGGAGGCCCTTTTTTGTATCAGACTTGAGTATATCTAGTGTTACCTTTCTCTTCCACAGAAAATTTGCTTGGAACTCATTACTGTTGACTAGTGTGTGTGCTAATTTCTGCAGCAGTGAATTTATTAAGTTTTTGCATTATTATTTTGCTGAAGGTGACTAAGCTTTGAAGTGAAAAATAGCTGGATTCCCTTTTTTATATGTAGAACTCCTGTCACTCAAGAATTTAGATCAACCTGTGGTGTTGCAATTACCACAATGTGCTTAAATAGTTCAATTCTCTTTTATTGCTATATCTACATTGACAAAAATCACAAATTTACATCGAAAACAAAATTCCTGTGCCACGTGACATGCTGCAAAGTTGAATATTTTTATAAAGCTGCCAACAGCAGCTTGTTAAGAGCAAAGATTCAAATTTCAAGAATATTTTTATTTACCGTGCACTTAAAATAGCAAGGAGGCAACTGAATATATTTCAGAGCTTTCCCTGAACTACGTCTGACATCATATTTTCTGTCACTCATACTGTATTCAAAAATTTATCCTTTCAGGGGATTATTAACAAGGCGGGCCAAGGCAGAATATTTTAATGTAATTAAATCCACAATATCTTTCATTTCTGAAACAGATCTTTTGTGAATTCAATATATGTTTTATTTAACCTTAGTTAGCACTTATGTGAAATATCCTCAGCCATCTGACATGTTTCAGTAATGTAAAACATCATGTAAACGTAAATAAAATTATATATGTAAATATAAATAAAATTAAAAGGTATAGAATATTGGTGTGTAGTTGAGTACATCAGATTCACTGGCAAACACTGCTGCAAGTGAACGCAGGAAAAATTACACCTTCACACAATTATTTTCCATTCATTTTTTCTCCTGATTTTTTGACATGTTTGTTATTTATAAAAATACTTATTTTTGTACTTAAAGCCATTATTATTCTTCATGTGGCAGACAGCATTTGCACTCCTACCTTTTAAACGCAATACAGTGGGCTTCACCTGTTCTCCAGTTATGCAAGGCTACAAAACAGCTCTTGCTAAAGATAAGCAAGAATCATTAAGAGTTCACCTGTGAAGCCAAATCATGTCTCCAAAAACAGAAGCCCAAGCAAGAACATTTTTATCCCATGAATGGAGACACTTTGTTTCTATGATTAACTATTCAACTTCTCAGAACAACCTAGAAAATCAGCTCAGATTTAGTCTGATGAAACAAGTGCGCAGCACAGTTTTTTTACAAGGCAAAAATATTAAAAAAAGAAAAGAAGCTGAAAATGTTACAGTTGTGGAAAACACCTGCATTTTTATGACAGAACACCCGAAATATCAACCAGAAAGGCATCATGAGTGACTGTCCTGACTTCTATTCTTTTTATTTTAATTTCCTTCCAAAGTAAGAGAACTGCTAGAGTTACAAAATCAATCTTCTGAAAAGATGAAACTGTTCTGTAAAATCTCAAACCTTGTTAATAACTTCTCTATTAAGCCAACATCACATTACATTTCCTCTTAAAGAGAGCTTCTGCCTGCAGCTGTCTTCATGTCAGCACCTACAACTGATGTAAATCCAGACTGGAGAGCAGCACTTGGTAGCAGTAATACTTCAGTGCAAAGTGCAGTAATTTTTCAAGGACAGAAACAAAGGCAATGTGTAAATATCCATCATTCAAGTATATTAAACAGTAAGTTACAATCGCAGGTCAAATTATGATAAAGTTAATGAAAGCAATCTTTGCCAAAACCTCTGCACTACCCAAAACATAAATCGTGCTAAGCCTTGCTCATCTGTATTTCTTTCTAATGATCAAATACTTTAAACACACCCTTGCTCATGTGGAATAGGAAATGGTGGCTTTGAGTTATAACCTTTGGGCAGTGACATTGACAGACCAGCGTCTCGGGCCTCTTTAGGTGAAATTAATAATGTTTCAAAAGAGAATAAGACAGAAGCAGAAGCAAAAAGGGCAAAAAGTTCATTTTAGCAAGAACACCATTTGCAGTGCTGAAGAAAATAATCAAATCAATAAGAAGTCAATTTCCCAGCCCCCTCTCACTAAGGAAATCCACCCAAGGGAAAAAATTAAGACTGGTATCACTAGCTAAAAGGTTCTTGTTTCCTCATCATTCTCTGAAATTAATACTCACACTAGTACTTTATCACCAAATACAGGTGGAATGACTTCCTTTCAGATAAAAACCATTACATTCAGAAAAACACTGAGTGCAGAGATTAACCTGAAGGAAAAAGTACATGAGACACCAACAGCACAAAACAGTGAAGAACTTTTTTCAGCAAATGAGAATCATAAAAGGAAGCAACAGTCGTTTTGCTGTGTGAAATAACATGTCCCCATCATTTAAACAACAGAATTCAGGGTGAACAGAACAAAGACAGGCAGCTACAGCCATCTAGTCTGAGTGATAACATTAAGAACATCTGTAGCGAACAGGCACAGGCTCTAAGCTCTTAGTTTGTACATTTTGATTGTTTTTTTTTTTTTTATCTAGGAGTCCATGTTCAACCAGAACAAATAAGGTACTTCTGAAATGAGAGATTACCAGTGGATTCTGTTTCATTCACTTCAAAATAATACAAAACAATTAGAAATGTTGCTAAAGAATATAGGCAGCAGCATTTAAGCAAAGGCCAAAATAGTCTTTTCCGTACACAATGGCAGGAGCCAGAGTCAGGAGGACGACTCATGCCCATGCAATAACATCAAGTCACAAAGTGGCCTAAATTTACATTATCAGCTTGAACTCTGAAACAATTTAAGGAGGAAATACTTTATATGTACAATATAGATTGTTTCAACCTCAAGATAGGCAGGCAGAAAAAAAAACTTTTCAGCCTTATCTCCAAAATATTCCACTGTTTATACAGTCCAAGTCGTCTGAGTTTCTGACAGAATTCCACTGTCTCTTTGGCTCATCTTGAAAACCCCAACAGCAAAATTAAACAAACAAACAAACAAGCACATTTAAATGTTAAAAAAATAAGTTTATGTTATGAACTTCCTTTCCAAAAGCCTTACCAGAATCTACCCTTTTAAGCACTTCTGGAAAGGCACAGTTCAGGGAACACATTGCTTTAAAAATCAAGTAAGATTTATGTGTAAACCACAACATTATCCACAAAAGGGAACAGAGACAGAAAGGACAAAGAACATTTCTATAGTCCCTAGAGAATGAAGTTACTCCAAACCCTTTTCCAGGAACTCAAGCAAAGGTTCATATTCTAAGCAAAGAAGAGCATTTGAAATTAATTTGATTAACATTATAACAAGTTATTAGGAAAGGATTGATATTCAGAATACCCAGGTAAATCAAATCAGTGCAATCCTTGCAAAGTGAGATAAAATAATGAACTCAATTCAGATAGAATTTAAATTCTTTTCAAAGTCTTCTCTCTTCTGAACTAACCCTTACTTTGCCTAATATTTCACCCTCCATCCCAAGAAACATTCACCTGTAAACAAAACACTTGAGGTTTCTCACACGGTATACAAAGATTTTGCTCCCACTCCAACAGATCTTTCCTTTTCAACCAGGAACAGTAAGCAAGCAAATGCACATCAATGACAAGACACAATCTGGTTTAAAAACAGTGTGCCCTGAGAAATCAACACAGCTCCAAGGAATTGCTTCCACAATATGTTTTGTAATCCTCACTTTGTTTTTCAAAATCTTCTAAACTGATCATTAACGAGATGCAGAAAGGACACTTACAAATGAAAGTGCTGTGTTGAAAGGGTTAACTTCAGAACATCTCAACTAATAGAGACTTCAAGTAGAAATGTCCTTAAACATCTATGAAGTGATATTAAGATACTCAGCAGATACTGAAGCCAAACTCAACAAGGTGAGTGGTAAAAATGAAGGCATGAAAAACATTTGTGGCCCCAATTGCGTTGGTGTTCAAGAAACATTTAAGCAATCATTTTAGATGGGGTTCAACTCTCAGGTTGCCATGTGTGGAGCCAGGAGATGGACTCTCTGGATCCTCACAGCTCCATTCCAACTCAGGATATTTTATGGTTCTATGATTGTGGCATAAGAGGCTGACCCCCCACCTCACCACAACCTCTACAACTATATGAAAGGAGGTTGTGATGAGGTGGGGGTCAGCCTCTTCTGCCAGGTAACTAGTGATAGGACTACAGGGAATGGCCTCGAGTTGCACGAGGGGAGGTTCAGTTTGGATATTAAGAGAAACTTCTCCAAAAGAGTGGTCAGGCACTGGAACAGGCTTGCCCAGGGAGGTGGTGGAGTCACCATCCCTGGAGGTGTTCAAGGTGAGTCTAAATGTGGTACTGAGGACATGGTTTAGTGTCCAGAGACAACTGAGGAAATGTGAATACCTGCAACATGAGTCTCAAAGGCCTTTTACTACTGGAGAAAAACCAAGCTCACAAATAAGCGAGACTCATAGCAACGCATCTCATCACTTTTTGGGTAGGATCTTGTTATTCAGAATGTTGTTTTTTGGGGCGGAGTTTCCCCATTTCTCACAGGGAACACTATGGGCATAGTCTCATACTATTGTAACTGTAGTGCATATAACTTACAGCATATGCTGTATAGGTATAGTCTCGTAGAATAGACTTAGTATAAGAATTAAAAGCTCAAGTCCAAATCAAACTTGAAGCACTGCTTTGTCCACCAGTAAAAGCAATGCATTTCTGGAAATATCCAGAAGTGTGTGCTTCAGGAACTATACACTTTATCAATCTTTAAGCTTTAGGATCTTCCAGAATCAGATGATAACTGATGATTTTGAAGTTTGTTGTCAGCATTTATTACACATCCAGGTGTTCTGTGAATTCTCTGAAGGCTGTAGCTTCAAATTAAAATTCTTCATGTAATTTTGAATTGTTCACAATGTTCTTTTTCAAGTCACAATTTGCTTAACATTTGAAAGGCTCCCTAGGTCTCTTACTGTTAGACGTTCCATCTTAATTAAATTTCTTATTACAGAAAGCAGCCTTATTGAAACATTCTAATTAAAACATTAACTGATAAACATTATACATGTGGTATAAGGAAAAATCTGCCAGTAAAGTAATCCTTGTCTAAACACAAAAAACACCAATAAACAGCCAGAAACAGAACTAAAGCTCTGCCACCACTTTTCCCTCACACACACAAGGCGGAAAGTTTGGAACTTATTGCTTTCTGAAGCAAGTTTTGGCCATAACTTGGTAGACTGCCAAATTATTTTTTGATTCCATATTGCCAAAACAAACTTTAAATTCATTTTTAAAGTCCAATCTGTAATGCCTAAAATCCGATTATCAGCTTAGTTAAATCTCATTTTACTTAACACATTTAAGCAGTCAAAAAAGAACCTGACAAGGTATCATAAATATATTCACACAGTACAGAACTGAATTGCTTAGAGAAAATTTACAAAACATTTTTTTGAAACAAGAATAGTAGCAAATAAAAATCTGACCTTAAACTGCTTCAGCCTCATTGCTGTATTGCTAATTTGAAAAAAATCCTCAAAGGTTTAAAGCTGGTCAGAAGACTCAACAACAAAAAGCAGAGAGAAGCTATTACGAGACAGTACTTGAGACTGAACAGTTATGTTCTATCTTATGCTTGTTTGAATATTGATTAAAAAATCTACACTAGTAAAAGTAGTGAGTTGCTAGCATACTGTTACTTTCTGCTTTTGGAAAATTGCGTAATTTATGGAAAAGATTAAAATCTCCAAGTAGTATTTAAAAACAATTTCTTAATGGAAGAAATTGTCAGCTTAAAAATACATGAAAAATATTTTGACTTATCTACTGCACGTCTGGTTCAGTAAATATAGGAAGTTTCAGTTAAGAGAGCAGTGTCCCTGAGACTGTCTGCAAGTGCTTCAATAAATCCAGTAACTAGCTTGCATGTTTTCCCTTATCCAGTATTACAAAAGTAATCCTTGCCATGGTTCTACCTCATACTAAGCTTTCTCCTGACCTGAACACATTCTGAGGATGTAAAAGTGGGAGGCGTATTAGCCTTCAAAGAAAGTTTGTCACACCAGAGCAGTGTGGTTAGAAGAGCCATTATAAAGCTAGTTGGCTGCAGTCCTGAGTTTTTCTTGTCATGAAAGCTGATGTTACAGCTGTTAGAAAGACAATGTTAAAAAAAAAAATAAGGAACTGTGGTTTAGCAGCTGCAAAAACTTCATCATGGTACTAGCAATATGGTAAAGTCCAAGATGAACAGGTGCTGGGGCTGAACAAGACACGTGAGATTGGCAGCAGTGGAAGAAACCATACTGAACTGGAAAAACATGCAGACACTACTACCAGTCCAGTACTTGTGTGACTTCAGGAAAAGGTCACAAACATCCAGCGGTGTTACAAGCCACTGAGAAAGCTGACTGAGGGATGAAGGCAGTCTACATCTTCGTAGTGCCTACTGTACAAGTTAGGTTCTGGGCTCCAAATGTAGGACAGAAATGATCTATTCCTGTTCTGAGCCCATGTTAAAACACATCTACATCCAAATGAAAGACTCTTTCCTCTGGCATAATTTCCCCAGAAATTATGGGGACCCTTTGAATGTTTCAGACTATTGCAGCTATTTTCAATTTTGATATATTTTTTTTTAAGATAACTTATAAAAGAAGTAGGAGAGAGATTAGGATAGGCAGGACACAGAACTGAAAAAAATACTCTTAGATGTTAAAGATTCATTAGACTGATGCATTAAGGACTATGAAAAGAGTTGCTGAAGGAAGGGAAAAAGTGAAAACTATGTGACAATAATTACCTCATTTTCTGTCACACAACATATATAATAATATGGTAAAGGAAAAAAGGCAAGGACTTTATGCACTGAAAGATCTGCATCATCTTAGATTACAGAACTACAGAAGAAAGTGGTTGAAGGATTCAACCAGAATAGTTTTCTTCCTTCTAAATCTGCATAGTTTCACACTGCTTCAAAGATTACAAAGAGAGGCTTGTTAGCCAACAGGAATGAAAAACCTTCACAAATCTTTGCAGACGTTCCAGTCCTCAATGGAAATGTTTAAAAGGCTGTTTTGTAACTTCTCCAGATATCCTGGTCTGAGACTTCAACTGTGCCACAGATGCTGCTTAAATAACTTAATGATGCCCACAATTGTCATCTCAAACAGCTAAAAATGGACAGGTGGAAAAAGTATCATGCTTTAACACTTAACATCCAATAACCTAATTGTTTGCATCTTTGAAAGGTTTTTCTAACGATGTTTCATTTTAACAAAGGAGACATGATAATTTTAAAACGGACTTGCTTGCAGTGTTTCAATTACTGTGTAATATGTTTATCCTTGTTCAGATATTTGGGAGATTAGCGAACCAGTTTTAGAGAATTTGTTTTTAGCAGTTTTACAGCATAGCGCTATTTCTTTATAGCTGTGTTTTCTAATCTCTCAAGAGAAGCGTATATCAGGATACGAGTTCAAATGGCTGTTATTGCCATGCCACACTCCTATGCACACATGCTACAAACATGTATTTATAAACATGAAATTACTCAGGTTTACTTTCTGCCACACCACTATCCATTCTACTGCACATGCTCTGGAATTAGGCAGGTTTGATCTGAAAAGACTATCAGGACTAATTGATTTGGAAGTATTATGAATAACCATCTTCTTGCATGTGTACTTGCATCACCTTGAACAGTCAAGTCAGGCATAGACAAGGGACATTTAGATAGGTTGTTCACCTACTAATTCCATAACATTAATCAACTACATTAGTTTCTCCTTTACTGTTCAGGTATGTGCAGAAACATCTGTGCTAACAACATTAAACTTCTACCTCCATAAAGCAACAGTACGTAGAATCTCGTGTTTCTGATCCGAGGGACACAAGTTGAGATTTGTTTCGGAGCTTTTGTGGTAAGATGGCCAATAAAAACGTAGGTGGAAGAAAGGTTTTCATAGGAAAGGAGACCACATCTGAAACAACATTTTCTGGAACTCACAAGCTCCTTTCTTCTAGCTTGAATAAAGAGAGATAAAGTCTGGACAACAGACTTCCGTAAAAATGGGCACTCTTAAAACTAAGATACACAAAGCATCAAAAGCATCGTCCTTGAAAATGTTTTCTATAAGACAACCCATTTTTATGACTATAGTTTTGATTTAATAAGCTCTTTTCTTTATCCCATTGCTCTGTAAGTTCAGTATAAATTTAATTTACCCTTACAATTCATAACTGTAGTTTTCAGTCACATACAAAGTATTTTGATATGTTTAATTTTCACTGCAATGAAATCAAGTAAATATATAAGGTCTACTGAGGAGCACTGCATGAATGTTTAAGTTTTTGAATCAATTCTGAAGCTTTCATAAAGCCAATTTAATTGTCTAATCACTGAAAAGTACTGTAGCTATAAATATGGCTCTGGGCTAAAGAATAAAGCACTATTCTAAGTTCAGAATTAAAGATCTAACGACAATGTGATTTTTCACATTTTTTAAAGCAGAAACCTAATATGCTTAAGTAGTACATAAATAGTTTGCTGAATGCACTGCAAATGTCTTCATGATAGCACGTATAACCTGAAGTCTTATTAATATGAAACTGTTCAAGCCTAAGAAGGTGATGAGATTACCACATTCCCCACAGATTGAGTGCAAGACTTAAATACTAATTAAAGAGATTCTACTAGGTCCTAAAGTGTTAGGCTCCTCCCTCCAAAATTCCAAACGCTTCATGTTAATAGCCCATTAGCACAGCTCAACTTACATATTCACCGTAAGTCTCCTGCGCTGGAGGTGGTGGAAGGGGCCGGTACCCTGCAGGTGGAGGTACTCCTCTCGCTCTGGGTGCCAGGAGTCCACGGCTACGACTGACTGGTCCTCTGCTGGGAGGCACTCCTCTGGGCGCTGGTGCCCCTCTTGGTACTCCTGCGGGTGGTGGAGGCACTCCTCCACGGCCCCTGTGAATACACAGATCACTTACCATTAAATACCACCCCTTTGGTATCCCTTCCAGCAGCTCCCTCCCACACAGCATGACAAGTGGACTTTGCTACAGCCAGATAAACTATAAAAAAGCAATTTTAGTTGAGTGTTTTTCTATGTTTTAATCTAATTAAATGAATTATGCAATAAATGCTTGAAAGAGAAGAACTAGACATACATGATTAAGTGATGAACTTGTCACTAGTTTGAGCCATTCTTTTTCCTGATCACATACAAAGAAACACCCAATTTGCTGGAATCAGTCATCTTCACTCAATTTGATTTATAGTATGGGAAATCATAATCATAAAATATCAGGTTAATTTGAATCTGTCAGGCTTCTTTATACTCAAAACCTGCACACTGGGATCAGTTGCAAGCCCCTCTCCCCTTCTGATTGTGAGCAAGCTCCTAAATGCAATCCAAAGATCACACTGCATGCAAGAGATTTAATGGGTCAAAATAAGTAATTTTTCATCTGGTTCTAAAGAAGTGATTCCCAGCTTTTGGAGGAAACATTCAAACATGTAATAAATGTGCAGGGTGTTTAACTGGACATAACCTGATGTTCTATAAGCATTTGAGGATAAGAAATAACAGTAATATATACATAATTTTTAAAAAATTCTGTAAGAATGATAAAGGTTAACTTGCAGCCCATTAATTTGAACATTTCATGTATAAGTAAAAAATCTGAGACCTAAACAGGGACAGTTTTCAGAAGTACTTGACCCATTTACAGGTAAAGCTCCCTTCTGCCTCACTATAGTAAAGGCAGAGACCTAGAGGCATAACTTGTCAAGTTTGCTAATAGACATCTCCTTCTTAAAGGAGTCCATTTTCCCATTTAATATAATTGGGTTTAAATGACTGCTCTGTAAAACATAAAGACTTAAGGAAAATACCATTATTGTCTAATTTAACAGTTACGTAGGAGTAAATGAACAAAAATTCTTCACTACCTTCTCTACATATCAAATCATCTAGTAATTGGATAAAAATTATCCTGATTTCAGTACAAATTTCCAACTCAAGCAATACTATGTAAGACCCAGATCTTGTTTTGATATTTGCTATTGTTCCAGCTAACTTTTATAACCAAAGATCAATGGAACTAGAGATCTTTGAGAAGATCTTGGTCCCTTTCAACCCAAGCCATTCTGTAATTTTCTTTTTTAATTGAGTAACTCATCAGTAAAAAGTATAATCATTTTAGCAGAGACAATTCATATTTGAAAAACTGCATAACATGAAGGAAGAATGCAGAAATGTAAACATTCACCACAATCAGCATCTAATTGCATCTAATTACTGATCAAAACACAGAGAGTAAGTGATTTAAAACTGTGCTTATTACTTGTTTTTGGCTAATCTGTAGAATGCCTCCTCAGGACAGGGTACCAGCTGCTTATTTGACTTCATTGTAGTGGGGGCAGGGGTGAGCAGTGATGTTCCCAGACACAGCCTGCTGAAGTAATATAAAGAAATAGCAAATGTGACACTTTCCAAGCGAAGCCAAAGAAAGGGAAATGAGCCTACTGGCATAGACAATAGTCAATACCATATTTAAAAAAAAATCTCTGAAAAGACTCAAGAATTACAAGACAATTTTCTTCATTGCATCCTTCAGGTAGGGTACAAGTAAAAGGAGGAAGAAATTGGACACGCTGAAAGAAGTGGAAAAACATTTCAAGGAGGAAGAAAGAATGATTTTTAGAGCATAGGTTTAACCTTGGAAAGGTATTTATAACACCAGATACATATGATGAAAAAGTCTCTTCAGCATTTCAAAAAAAGTTAATAGAACTGGTGCGGTGATGGTGGGAAATCATACTTATCTTGTATTAAGAGATCACTTATAAGCAGTTTACTTCAGGAGTTCTTGAAGGATGTATGAACAATCTGAGAAGCACAGTACTGTGTTACAGAATCGTAGAATCCTTAGAGTTGGAAGGGACCTCTAAGGGTCATCTAGTCCAACTCCCCTGCAATGTACAGGGACACCTACAGCTAGATCAGGTAGCTCAGAGCTTGGTCGAGCCTGACCTTGAACGTCTCCAGGGTTGGGGCTCCTACCACCTCTCTGGGCAACTTGTTCCAGTGCTACACCATCCTTACTGTAAATAACTTTCCTTAAATCTAACCCAAATTTCTTCTCTTTCAGTTTAAAGCCATTCCCCCTTGTCCTATCTCCGCAGACCCCGCTAAAGAGTCTGTCCCCCTCTTCCTTATAGCTCCCCTTTAGATATTGATAGGCAGCTATCAGGTCACCTCAGTTATACCACTCAGGTGGTAACTGTACCAGGCTGGGAAAGACTATAGAGAAAGGTGCAGAGATAGGAAACCCAATAACAGGAGAGATCGATTACAACTATGCAGATTGAGCCAATGTCTATCAGGGTATGATGCAAAGAGCTAACTTCAGGAAACTAAAGAAGGTATTGGGGAACTAAAGTTTGACTGACAGGAGCAATATCAAAAACTGACTCATAATACTGAGGAACCACTCAGATAGGAACCTTTGCACGTCTTTACAAAAAAACACAAGTTCTGTTATTGCTTAATTTGAAAAAGGGCAGCTACATAAACTATTTTTAAAGAGATTAAAAACAAGAGTAAAACGTGTATACACAGCATGAGAAGAAATAACACAACATCTCAATGTTAAGTCACACCAAATACACAGTTATAAAAAAAAGATTTGAGAGAAGACGAAAGGAGCTCAGTAAGAATAGCAGAGAAGGGAAAGGAGAGATATTTGAGAGGTATTTAAACAGGTGTCACTTGAACACATGAACTTATGTTTGAACTTGAGGGACAAAGAATATTAAGTTTAAAATATTCAAAATCACATGAGGTAAGTTAAAGCATTTGTAAAAAGCCTGAAGCAGCTAAAAATGGTTTCAAACACCCTGAAATCAGGAAGGCTGCCAAGAATCTGAAGGCCAAATCACCAGTAAAGAATGCAAAGATATTTATCTATAACATCCATTAAGTTTTTTGCTACACAATCAAGAAAGAACAGACAAGGTTCTCAAGCTAGAGACTTTTCTTATTGGGAATGCACTGGATGGTGCAGCCAGCTGTCTTAGAAACAAGTTACAGAACAAAAAGAGCATCTAGAGTATTGCATTATCTTTGTATAAAATTAATACGAGTTCACACCCCTAGCTCTTAAATCTGTAGCCAAATGCCAAACTGAATGTCAAGGAAAAAAATAGCAACCAAAATTCAAAGCAGAAAACTAAGAAGGTGCAGTTAGCACGTGTGTATGTGTATGAGACATATACAGGACATATACAGGAGGCATATACCTCCTAACATTATACAAAGTAATACATTCTGAGCTATTCAATTTTCTCATCTGAAAGGGGGATAAAAACCACCACCACTATACTAACCAACAGTACAGAAACAAGTAGATAAGGCACTTCAGACTACAAATGACAACTGAGGACAACACAGTTTGACAGAATCAAATCAATAGAATCATCAATAGAATGGAGAAGATACAAGGAAATATTTACCCATTATTCTCAATGTAAGAACCAGGGAACATGAGTTAGAGATGCTATATTAAATGAGATTGCCTTAAGGTCTGAGTCAATACGACCACTCCTGTAAAGTGTGATCATAGAATCACAGAATGGCTGAGGCTGGAAGGGACCTCTGGGTCTATCTGGCCCAACCCCTGCTAAAGCAGGTACACCCAGAGCAGGAGGCCCAGGACCACGTCCTAGTGACTTCTAGAGACCTCCAAGGAGGAGAATCCATGACTTCTGGGCACCCTGTGCTAGTGTTCAGTCATGCACACAGTAAAAAGCACTCCCTGTTGTTCAGAGCGAGCCTCCTGTGTTTATTTCTTCCCATTGCGCTTGTTCTGTCAGTGGGCACCACTGAAAAGAGCCTGGCTCTTTGCACCTTCCCTCCAGGTATGTATGCACATCATGAACTCCCTGAGCCTCTTCTCCAGGCTGAACAGTCCCAGCTCCTTCAATCTTTCCTCATAGGAACGGTGCACTTCAGTCCCTTCCATCACCCTCATGGCCCTTTGTTGGATTCCCTCCAGTAGCTCCATGTCCCTCTTGTACTATGGAGCCCAGAACTGGACACAGCACTGCAGCTGCTGCCTCTCCAGTAGCTAAGCAGAGGGGAAGAATCATCTCCTTCAACATGCTGGCAACACTTTGCATAATTAAGTCCAGGATACCATTAGCCTTCTTAGCAGTTAAACAAGCACTCACAGTAAGATTGAGCATCTTGTATGATGCACAGTTTCTTAAACTGTATAATTTAAGTTTCATCAAGACAAATCTCAGCACTATCGTTAATTCCATTAATTCAGTCTAAACCGATAAGACAAGCTTTGAAGAATCAAGATTATTTTGTTTTTATTTTGGGATCCTTATTTCAGGATGCACAAAATAAAATGGTCGTTGTCCTCAGATTTATGGTAATGCAAATATGCAAACACAAAAACACTACAAGAAAAAAAATACTTGCTGCTGCTACATTTCAGGAAATCTCTACTCGAGTCTTAAACTAGTACGCTAACCAGAATCCTAAGTTTCTCTGGATGAGGGAAATTCTACTCCTTATGTATTAACTGTGTTATCTACTAAACTGTAATAGTTTAAAACAGTACTTAAACACCAAATCTTAGTCTGTAGCCAGGAGCTATGGATCATGACTGTCCATATATTCCAAAGAAAAGGTATTTTGAAGAAAAAGTGATTGTCTATGTACTTGGGAACACAGAGTTGTACTCTCAAACAAAAACTCTATAGATTTGCTGGATTGTCTTAGTCTGGCAGTAGTAAATCCAATGGAGGAAATTCAACCTGTGCATTTAATAAGGAAATTAATTCAGGTGCTTAAATTAATTCTTAGTTTTATTCCTAGAGCTTGGTAATTAACTTCTGGACTATGCAGTGAAAAAGGTCTTTCAGTGCTATTCCCAGGGACTAGACTAAATAAAACAAATCATACCTTAATATATTCCTTTGGTTTTTTGCTACACACTAATCTATACTCCAGAATAGTGTGAGAAAGTAACTTAGTTTTCATGACATGAGTTAATTAGGTTGGAATTTTTATTATTTAATATACTCACGATTGAGTATGAGGAAGAAAATTACTATTTCTACAAGCAATTTCTATAAAGCAATTTTCTCCATCTGTTGTTCTAAACGCACTGAAGAATGAAAGAACAGGCCTTTCACAAAAATCTTTCATTGTGCTACAGTGCGATTTGTAAAGATAGTAATTATATATGGAAACTTTACTCTATAAAAATCCTGGAGTGCACCTTCCTGTGTACAATTAAAAATGCCTAGATCACTTAATTTTATAATTTAGTAACCTCTTGCTTTTTGACTAAGGAGTTTGACACATGGAAAAGCACTCAACAAAAATCCAGTACTACTGAGAATCAAATTATACTATTATTAGACTTGGAGATGTGAACATTTAGAAGTAATTCACAGGCACTAATATAATTCTTGACTGCCAATGAAGTAGTGTTTAAGCAGCTCATGCAACTTAAATACACCCACAGAACTACTTAAACACTTCTCTTTGGTCTTAGCAATAATTTTTATCATCACTACTTTATAGTAGCCCTATATAATTTCTGTGATTCATTTACAACAAAGTTATTGCCCTTGACCACATCAACCACAGCTTCTATCTGATACTTCCTACCAGTCACCCTTGGCAATAGCCCTGCTGTCTCATCAATATTTTTCCTCTAATTACATATTGGCTATTTCAAGTTTCTCTTTTCACCGGATGACTTCATGAGTTAGTAACTCTGATTACAAAAATCACAGCTGAAGAGAGTTCCTAACTTTCCTCAACTTATGTTTTAGTAAAACTAAATTAAATTAGTACCTGCTATATGACATTCCTATTGATTATCTCTCCTCAAACAATGAGGAAGTATATGTAAGAATGGATCTAGTATAAAAATTCCTTTGAAACTTAGGACCAGCTTCAAGACTATTTACAGCAAGTAAATGCTTGGAATTATTTAGTTTTAAACATTCATAATTCTGTACCTCTGCTGTATTTTTAGTAAGCTAATACAGCACTACTTCACTAGATGTTGAAACGTTGCATAGGCAACTAGAGTCTGCATTCCTCAAATACTGAATTTTGCTTAGGTTTTACAGTAGAAATCTGAAAAATGAGATCCATTATTTTAAAGTGCGAGCATAATATTATTGAACCCTTGAACAGGCAGCTGCCTACCACAGAGAGAGCTAGGCTTCCTGCCTTTTCATCATTATGCCATTTATCATCTGGTTGAGGGTAGGAAAGCCTTGCAGAAGGATCTGGATAGACAAGGTTGATGGGCTGAGTCCAATTGCATACAATGAACTAGGTTAAGTGTCAGGTGCTGACCCGGGTTACAACAACCCAGTGCAGCAGTACAGGCTCTGGAGTCACAAAAATCAAAGCAAGAAAATCTGGAACTATCCAGAAACAGTGGAATAAAAATTATGCCAAACCACAATTGTTAGGAAATTACTTACCATATACAGGATCACCTGTGCACAAACTACAATTTTGTATGAAAGGACAAATATTAACTTGTACAAAGTGAAATTTTTGTATGGAGCTAAACATACATGTAGCAAGTCTTCTTTAAAGAAGGCACTTGATAAGATACATTATCTCCAGTTTCAAGATGTCTGATAAGGAGTAAAAAAGGCATAAATTAGTATTCAAGTGAAACTATTCATGAATAATGCATTATAAAAAGGCTTAATAGATTGGGAACTTGAACACATTCAGTTATCACATCCTCATCAGAATGTGGTAAGCATTAAGGTTGATATTGTCGAAATATTCTGCAGATTATAAAGAGAGGTTAGTATTGATTTTTTTAGACTTAATTTCAGTCTTCTCAGGCTGTCTACTACTTTGAAGATAGGCAAGTAAAATTTCTTATTCTGCAAGCTTTGCTTCAGCCTCTCCTAGAGGTCTCAGGCATTACTTGTTGCTTCATATTGTCGTGTCATTGGAAGACAGAGCTTTTAACAAAGTCTTCCTTCAATGAAAATATTACTCAAAGTTAATTTGTGCTAAAAGGAATCAGAGTATTACAACTGGATTTGAAATCTAACTCCATGGCTGTAGTATCTCCATGGCAGCGGTCTTATAAATCTCATGGTCTTATAAATCTCACCTGGAGCACGGCATCAATTTCTGAGGGGAAAAAAGGACCCGAAGTTTAGCACAAGTCTTAAAGAACACAAACCAATAACCTTTCAGTTTTCTTTAAATCATTTGAAAAATGGAGAGAACTAATATGAGTTTAAGCTGTCATCTCCAAATCCAATGTTAGTAACATTTGAATTTACCCTGAAGACACTTCAAGAGCATGCCAATACAGTGAACTGCAAAGCACTGCGAACTGCATAACAGCGTGCATGTCTTGCATAAATAGTAGGCTTAAAAAATAATTTACTGAAATCCCAAAGATGGAAGTGATATCTGAAAATTTCAGTACTGCAAAAAGTTAATTAAGCATGGATGTACTAGATACTTTGTAGTGGAAATTAGTTCTGAGAAACTTCAGTGAAGATATAAGATGAGACCAAGCCACCCATATTCTGTATCACAGGAATGCTAGCTTAAGGACACAAGGAATGAGGAAAACAGAACTGCAAATGTCTGTACTGAGCTCTCAAGTAATTGTAGAACCCTAACAGATTTATAGAAAAGCTGAAAACAAAATATTTAACTGAAATGAATCAGACAAAAAAAAAACTCCAAAAGCAAATAAGATCTAATTTGCAACAATTTTTTTTATGGCTGATTACAGTGCTAAGGACATGAACCTCAAGACATAATTACCACTACTTTGAATATTAAAATCAAAAGGAAGATATATTACATTACTTGACTAAGAATAAATAAATTTCTGTTCTTAGAAAGCAGTTATGTTCTTAAAAGATGCAAGCAAGAGTAAATTCTCTAAGATCCATTCTGTATTGTGTTAACAATCATTATCAGGACACAACTATAAACTGATCTTTTCAGGTGCAACAATTCCTCAGTACTTCTAACATACTTCATCTGAGCTAGAACAATTCTAAAATAATTTCAAAAAAAACAGAAGAGTCACTTTTTATGAAAAAAGTTCCACTAAGAGAGGTCAAAGTCCAAATTCTACCTCCAAAGCATTTTTATAACACCATTTTATCACAATCCTGAAAATGGGCTGTTATACAGTAAAAAAGGAATGCGTATATTCCATGAAATAGCAAAATCACCCTAGAATCTGTAAATCAAGGCAGGACAGCTTTTAAAAAGCTGTAAGCTCCATAGGACCAAGATGTAGTCCTTACATGCACCTAACGCACAACTGAAGGTTAGCAGTTAAGCAAGAACTCATAGTAACATTGAGCATCTTGTAGGATGCACAGTGTTTCTTGATGTGTATAATTCAAGTTTCGTAAGACAAATTTCAGCATCATTGTTAACTCAGTCTAAACTGATCAGACAATCTTTTAAGAATAAAGATTTCTTTGTTCTTATTTTGGAGTCTTTATTTCCCATATTTTACTACTGTACTTTCAGTATTTTATTATTTATTTTTTTTTTACAAAAAGACATTTGAAGGGATAAGCTTAAAATATACGCATTCAAATGAAATTCCACTGCAGCTGAGATGCCTACCTGGACAAAGCAGGAACTGGAACTCCCCTTGCTCTAATCGATGGTTTTCCACGAACTACTGGAACCTCAGCATTTTCTGAGCCACCATTCAAATATGTTAACTCCTGAAGCTGTGCCTGTCTGATTTCATCATTGTAGTCCTGAAACAGAGGAAGGCCAGGAGGAAAAGCAAACTGTTCAACCAACATACCAAGTTACACTCAGCAAACAAAACTCCTAAACAGGCTTCCTCTTAAAAAGTTGAACTTCCCACTGAAATGTTTCGTGCACAGAAGAGTGCTATAAGTGTATTATTTCCGTCAAAAATTTCTAAAATAATTCTACGTATTAACTGCAATTTGTGCTCAGGTCACTTCTTTTCCACACACTGCATATTACCTCCAGCCAGCTTTACCACTTAAAATGTGAATGCCAAAATGCTGTAAGTGACAGGTGAAAGTAAAATAGAAAAATCAAAGTCTCATATTCTGAGCCAAGATCTAGTTTGTAGTTATTTCAAATGGATAGCTCATTAAAAGCAGGAAACATCTATTGCCTGGCATTGCAATGTGGTACAGAAGAAATGCACAGTTGAGAACAGCCCCCCATGAATCAAGAATAGATTTGCCACCTACACTTTTAAAATCAGGAGTTAAGAATAAACAATGAAAATAATGCACTACAAATGTTTGCCATTATCTCAAAAAGGAACTCTAAAATCTTCAATTCTACAAAATGGAAGAGCGAACAAGCTGGAGATACATAATTTGTTTCTTAGTCAGCAAAAATCTTCTCTCAAGGTCTACAGAAAAGAAAGCTAAAATCATTTACATGGAATTAATATGGCATTTCTCAAACACAGAAGAGTCTTTTCAAGGGACCTTGAGTCAACCTCCAAAACTGGCACATCATGGGAATACAATAGATAGCACAATGATGTCTTTAGAACTGAACATATTTTTCTGTCATTTCCCTCCACTTAAAATGAACTAAAGAATGAGTATGTCAAGGTGAATCAAGAGAATACTTCATTCAGCATCTACACATACACATTAAGTACCAAAATATTTATAGGTCCTCTAATAGGAATGAAGTGATACTTCTGATAAAATTGTTCTTCTGCAAATCCCCCCATTTCAAAGAAAAAAGTTTATCCAAATACTACTGATTTTACAATTCAGTTATGAAACAAAAGATCTTCGTCTCTTACCAGAAATCTGATTTCTGTTACATTTATGCACTATGCAGATGCCAAAAGAACAAAAGGCATTAGAGAACTCATTCCAAAACAGTGTCGCCCTGGAAGATTAATACTTCTATAAATTAGAAGATCTTCACTATCCTTGAAACATTCTGCTTCCCCTAGACTTCCAGAAACAAAATACAGAAGTTTTCCTTCTCATGCCATTTTTGAAGACAGCTATCAAATTGAAAAAAACTATGGCACTATACAAGTATTTTGTCTATCAATTATTTTATAACAGGATCTGAAATGTAAACCACAACTGCCCCTTTGAGATCATTTTCTATTCAGCATCAGAAACCAGCTGGCAGAGAACGAGGAAAGTCTGTGAGACTGAACCAACTAAACTGTTTCAAAAAACTGCAAGCTGTTGAAGTACAGATTCCACTGCAAAACAGAGCTTGGCACCCAATGAGGAGTTGAATAGAAAGAGAAAGAGGCAACGAGTACTGTTCTGACCAAGTACTGAACAGAAATCCAGAAGGAATTCTAGCATAGATTAATACCAAGCACAATATCCACCAATCTAGCTATCAAAAAGGCTACTGACCAACCAGGAAGTCTGACAAGAACAAAGGGACTGGGTAATCTATGGGAAAGGAAGAGAATAGAATATAGCAACAGGCAGGTAAGAGTCAAGGCAAATTGATGAGAACAGCCAAAAAAATCAAGTCAGAAGCTTTTATGTCAACACTGCAGCTGCTGAAGGCTGACCTTCAATGTAAAGTTGCTTGCCTGTGGATCTGAAAAGAGCTGAGAAGCAAGCCTGTAGCATTTTTGCTACACTCAGCTGCAAGGATATTTTGTATTTTACACTAGCAGCAACAGTGATTGCATATTCAGACTTGATCTGGAAACTGAAAAGCTTCTCTAAAATTCATAAATCAGGATCAGAATCTAATATTGGAATGCATAGTTAGTTTGCATTGTAAAGAACAAAAATTAAGGTCATATATTGAAAGCAGGCCTTCTTGCTTGAAAGCAAACCGATAGTTTGCCTAGAAGCCACAGCATATCTTAGAGGAAATTAAGTCAAATAGCATTTGGGAGGAGTTAACCCATCATTATTTCTAAAAAAGACAAAGCCAGTCCTTATTGCTTCATGGAGTTACTGCTGCAAGCAGTTGGGGCAGAAGAGATCACAGCATTCAGAACCACTGCGATAAGATTACATTTGAAAAGCCGAAGGGAAATTAAGACAGTGTTGACTTCATCTCATATTTCAGAAGATATTATGCAGTTCAGCTCAGTACAATAAAAGCAGTGATCAGAAAAGTGAAGTGTCTAATCAAATGGAATTGCTCATTATCAGTCTGATTTTCCCAGTTTAACAGCATGACAGTAACAGCTAGAATTTGATAAGTATATTATGACATTAGGTAAATTAAGCTCAATGAAGAAATAAGATTTGCACGGGAATCAGATATACATCCTCACTTCCAGTGAATGTAAAAGGCATTTCTCACCAAATTGTGTGCATTTTCATCTAAAAACAGCTGTTTGCCCAGTAGAGTGGGCAACTTAACCCCCTTATATCTTGCTGAAAAGATATTTAAGCCTCCACACAAGCATGAGACAAACCTTTACATTACAACAGCATTCCTACAAATATTCTGCTGAGTTTTCCCTACCTAACCAGTTAGGTTGTCTGAACAGTACGCTATGAAAAGAGGTAAATATGCACTAAAAAACCTACTTGGAACTCATGGATAAGTTTTTAATGCAGTGCTTGGTTATTGAAAATGCAGTATAATTCACAAGCACGGAATGGGTGAGGCTGGAGGGCACCTCTTGGTCCATATGCCTGACCCCTGCTCCAGCAGGGACACTCAGAGCAGGGGGCCCACACCCACATTCAGGCAGCTTTTGAAGATAGCCAAGGAGGAGACTCCACAGCCTCTGGGCAACCTATGCCAGTCCTCTGTCACTGTCACAGCACAGAAGTGCTTACTGATGTTTACATGAAACCTTCTCTGCTTTGGTTTGTGCTCACTGCTTCTTGTTCTTGTGCTGAGCATCACTGAAAAAAACCACAGCTCCATCCTCCTTGCAGCATCCTCTTCTGAAAGCTCAGGACATTCCTTTGGACTTGAACTACCTTAAGATGCACACACTTATTTTCTATCAGGATGCAGCCCTAAGTGAAACTCCTAACGATCACTGCTTACCATGCTTCGGTTCGTGTCACAGAGTAATACCGGAGCATATGAGCTAGCTTTCATTCAGAAAGAAGTCAGAAGAAACAGCCAAGGAACACAGTCAACTCAAGTGTTGTCTTGCAGTTTCATGGATCTAGAGTGATGCAAAGTAAATCCCCCGAAATACATACACTAGTGTTTTCAGGCCATCAGTACCAATTGCTTCACCCTAGAGTAGAACTTGCAGTTGTGCTCATGCTGCAGTAGCCAGACAGCAACAGGCATCCAGCTGGTTCTTACTCATCTACACTGACTATACTCAAACACCTGTGCTACTGCCAGAAGCATACATCTTTGTGAAGTTCCCTAAGTCTCCCGCATTTCCAAGACCTGACACTAATGAAGAACACTTGGATAACATCACCAGTACCTCATAAAAAGAAAGTGAAATCGATACACCTTGAGCATGCTTTGCTTTCTCTGTTTGTTCATTTGATAAAAGTGATCTCTCTGAATTCTGGTCAACTCCAGCACCCTTCTTACAGGAAATAATTGCACTTTACATGAATTAAAAATTATTTTTCTTGGAAATATCAAAGTATTAAGATAAGGACTTCAATGAACACCAAGATCAAATACTTTATGAACTGGTTATTCTGCAAAATTGTTACCTTGATCAAAATCTAACAAAGAAACTTAAGGGATACTAACAGGGATGAGAAACTTCTTGATTTCTTCCAGTGCATGTCCCATTCTGGCATATGCTTCTGCTGGTGGAGCAAAAACTTCAATTAAAACATGCAGGTCATCATTTAGGTGGAAGTATTTTGCCTCTCCACTTTTTCTCAATTCTTCCTCCTAGGAAAAGGGATAGTTTTTCATTTTATCATTTTAAACATTATAATGCAGGTATTGAAATTGCTTTGGATGCATTTATACTTACTGTCTCTTCAAGTTCAGATATCAACAACTAAAAAGTCTAGAATTTTATACTTCCCTGATATTCTACAATCCTGTTGCTAAATATCAGAATAGTATCAATTTGCTTATAAATGCTTTAATGCCTAATAATACAGGATAGGACCCAATAGCTTCTGTTCACATACAGGAACACATTCTGTTCACATACAAAAGGAGACCGCTTTCAGTTTTCCCCAAATGCACCAGTTTTATGTAGTAAAAACGAGATACAAGATGAAACTGAAAGCTCCTTTTCTCAAAAGGAATTGTCTTTAGATGCAGGTTTATTCCAATATTCCACAGTAGCAAGTTTTTGCCCATATTATTTCTATCCCTTAGCTTTACTGCACTCCTCAGATACTTCTCATTTATTTTCTATTCTCAGTGAAAGGTGTGATGAGTGCATCCCAAAAGAATAAACCAGAAATGTGTCCAACAGCTTGAGGGAGGTGATTCTCCTTTACATTGGTCTAATGAGACCCTGCATGCAATACTCTATCCAGCTCTGGGGTCCCAAGCACAAGAAACATGGACCCGGTCTTGTGGAAGGTGTCACAGCCCATGGCAGAGGGGTTGGAACTAGATTTTTAAAAGGTCCCTTCCAACCCAAACCACTCTGATTCCAGGATTTTCTAGACTGTAGCTTTGTGCACTGTGAAGGCAGCAATGATGAAATTGCTTGTTTTGGTACCTGAATTACTGACAGACAAAAATTAGTGTAGTCTATTTACCTACAGGAGCATATAACACTTCTTTCCATATATGAAGTATTATGTCATACGGAACAAGAGTGATATACTTCATTACTTGTCAGATGTCACATCCAAGTTCCATTAATATTTTCTAGGAAATGCATAAATTGGTTACATCTGAGAACATGCCAGCCTTTTTGACCAGTAACTTGTCGACAAGTGATTAAGTTCTTGCCTTTTCTTCAGTTTAGACTACTATGCCTTCTCATACAGAGGTAAACATACAACAGTAAGAAGTGAAATTGGTTTGTAAAGACACAAGAAGCTACAGATTTTTCATCTGCTGTTTACTTCAGCTTTTATAATGGATACTGCCACCACAACCAAATATCTCCCATGAAAATGACTGCAATTGGGCGTTTGCTTAAGCTGCATAAATCATCTGAAGTCAGGGCTGTGAATTTTTCCTACATGTATCTAATCTGCTTTCATCAGCTATTTTTGTTTGTCTATAAACATTATGAAGTGTAAGTGCTATTTTCTGTGAAAATCTTTGACTTCAGAAGTCACTTTCTTTCAAAGGTGAAAACACTGTGACATTCACTGGGACATTATACATTATAATCAGTATAGGACTGATCTAGCTAGCTGATGCCACAGTTAATGCCCCAGGATCTGTAGTTTGGACACTGTAAGTCCAGCTTGTGGTAGCCTCAAGACGGATTGTGAGAGCAGGCTCCTTACGAAAACCAGATTCCATCTGAATCTACCAATACAAGTAAATCTTACATTTATTTGCCCCCTGATTTCCTTTGTCACATGGTTTGTTCATCTCTCCAAAAATTTTAGGAAGAAATCTAAGTATCTTTACCACTCTCTACTAAAATATTGAAGTCTTACCTTTGTCTTATCCCTCATAGAGCCTTTTCCCAAAATTGACATTTTTGTCAGTGTTTCTTCCTGCAAGCGCTTTAGAGAATTGCCACGTGGACCCAGAAGCTTTCCCACAAAGTTAAACTACGAGAAAACAAAAAGAGCATTAAGACCACTGGATTTCTAAGCACAGAAATAAGCAAAATGGAAAATACTTCGCTGAAACAACTTCTTGTTCTAGGTGCAAACTAGTAACAAGTATTAAATCATAAACAACAATCATTAAGTACAAATGCATAGGACACAATGGCACCTGGTAGAGTCACTGACATGCTAACTGAAACCTAGAAGTATCTGAACTCAACTTTCAAACAGCATAAAAATAAGCATCACATTCAAGGCTGAGACCAGATGTACTCAGTCAAACCACAATTCAGTTTTTCAACAGTTGTTACCAGGTACATAACCATAAAAACAAAACTGCCAGCAATCCCTCACAGATGCAATAGCAACCAACAAAAGCTTTGAAAATAAAAATCTGAATTGCCTTATGCTGCCTGTAAGATTTATGAAGCAATATAGTAACCCACATAATATACCCTACACTAAAACACAGAAGCAGACAGGGAATTAAATCTGGAAAATATAAGAATATAAATTCAGTCTCAAACTAAAATTAACATTCTTAACACCTTTTCAACTGTCACTCATCCCCTATTATCACTGAAGTTTACCAAAACCAGCTGGAGTTCATAACCAGGGCAATACACTAAGTTAACTAAGGAGAAGACACCACAAATACAAAGGAAGAATATTACTCAAGAAAAACCCAAACACCTTTATTTACACAAAACATCAAAACACAGGCTACTGAAGGAAAATGAGCTTAAGAACACAAATTCAAAACCCCACCCATAGCAGAGAAATGACAAAAAGGAATTTGTCTGCTGTCATTTAGGGACACAAAATTGGGTTGCATGGGTCTAGGAGGCATGAGAGATCTCCACAGCACATTTCCAGAAACATACGATGGGAGAAAAGCTGTGCAAATTCAACAGTTCACTTTTGTGAACCACTTTGTTGCATGTTCAAAAGATATATGAAGGATAGTTAGAGAGGATTTGAAGATTCATTTAAAGTATACAGATGCCTATTTTCATTTCTCTTTTTCCCCCTACTAAGAAGGGCCAATGAACCTAAGTTACGCTTGGAAATTTGTATGGAATGTTACCAGCACTTCCTTAAAGGAATAACTTATTCCACTAAAAAACAACATCCAAACTTGGAGATTACTCAATAAAATGCTATTCAAGTATACTTACTATCCCCAATAAAACTTTATAAAACCATGACATTCAAACCATTGTGATCTAAAGTGACCCATTTATGGTAACAGTTTTAGGCATAAGTAACACACAGTGACACTACAGAGTATGTTTCAACTACTTGTTTTTATGGCCTCATTTATGCAAATTACATCAGTTCTCTTTGACTCTTCCTCTAGGGCTGTGTCATTAGAGGGCCACAATGAGCTCATTTGATCTCCCTGTCCTCCAGATTAATCCGATAGCACTTGACAAAGGGGCTGTAGCAACTCTAGCAAACTCCTTTGTTGCTACAATGGAAGTGGTGATGGAAAAAAGTCTAGCTATGGTGCTCCTACAATGAAGAAAGTCTACAGCTCCAGTTCACCTACTTCAGTTTGAGACAAAAAGAAATGTAAGCACTAAAAAAAGCCTATTAAAAATGAAAATGCAATTCTTCTCCCTTTAGTACCTGCAAACTCAATTCCTGAGTTAGAAACAGGATACAATTGAATGAATAGCTATGGATGACTAGTCCACACAAACTACTGAAAAGGTCTTTCAGGAATTAGTTTTTTCTGAAACTAGTAGATCAAATCTCAAAAAACAATCAGGTGATACCTTTAACTGCTTTATTGGGTATGGTACTTTTTTTTTTTCCATGCAGCTGCTTTAGATACTGTCAAGGAAAACCTATTAGAAATAGGTTGCCCAAAGCAGTAGGAATCTCCCTTGCTGAGGGCATTCAGGATGGCACCAGAAGGATTAATCAGATATGTTCTCAGACATTACCTCCTACACAGACTTCTGACTTTACGGTTACAAACATGTAAGCACAATGAAAGCACTCAAACTAGTCGCAATAATCTGTGAAAAACCACTGAAATTTCAAGTCAATAATGCCTTGTCAATGATTTCCTTAAATGATCACTACTTAAGGACAGGATCTTGATGGTTAAACTCAAATGGAAACCTCCATGTAACAGAGTAACTACATCAACTTTGCAGTCAGTTCAAGTTATTTATATTTTCAGTAAAACAGTCTTGTAAATCAGGAAAACAAAAAAACATACTACATGCATTTCCAAATGAGAAGTTTTTCCATTTACAGTAGACTATGCTGAAATTACTTCTGCATGTTGAGTACCTGCAGTCTGATAGAAATTGTTAACCCATTTTACTAAGTTTTCAGATGGAATTTTACTCAAAAAGTTATCACAATTTAGGAAAAGTATGTATTTAACTATCCAGTGTGTACAGTTGAATATCATTTAATTGAAACAAGCTGCTTGACCATTAAAAACTAAGAATCCTACTATACAAATAGGGCGCATGCTTGCAACAGCAGAAGTGAGTTCTACTTTTGGATATCATTTTCAGGAAAAAAAAAAATAAGTAAAAGGTTTTGGAGCTCAGAGCAGAGTTGCATACTCCAAAGCAGATCTGTTTATTCCTGCTGTTTAAAACCAAATTTTGTGCATGTGTTGTCTTTTCTGCAAATACAAGAAAACCACTATTATGTTCTAGAAAACACATTTAATGAACATGAGTATGAACTGTACCCTGAGAACCACTGAAATATTCTTTCCTGGGCACTCAGGCTCCAGATATTAGATCTGAGAACTCCAAAGCATGAGAAATCTGAGCTGCAAGTCTGAAATTCTGCTGATTTCAAGGTACAGTACATCTAGATATAGCTTAAAATCATTATCAGAGGTTACTAGAAATGGCTGTGTAGGTTTGTGCTCACATAGGAAAGCTAGGAAAGGACTAACATTCTGTAAATAAAAGCCATTTGAAATTGAATGAAGCCTTTCAGAAGAAAAAACTTTGAACAAGTACTGGATTTTCTGCAGTATTGAACATTAAGTGGGAAGCATCTGATAGCAAAAGCTTTCTCACTAAGATATCAAATGCTCAAAAAGAACCACTAAATCACCATCATTATTTATACAGGGTATATTACTATCCTCAGTAATCAATAAGTGGGACTCAAACCTAAGGTAAAAAACCTGCACCCCAGTAAGACCAATTGTCACTACAAAATTAACAAACCCAGCCTAGCTGCTGGTGAACCAGAAGCAAGTAATCCCGGCAGATCCAAGTGAGCTCTTACATAAGTTGCTCACATATAAGCTTCACAACTGCTTCCCATGCCTCACATTCCTGAAGTTTGTCCTTCTGAACAGGGAAAAAAAATTTGGATGTGATACTGAATTTATAAACTATGTTTATAAACTAGCTTATAAACAATGAACTATGAACTGTGGATAAGATGAGATCAGTTGCCTGTTAGCTCTAGCTCAAAATCCAACATGCCAGACTCCTGTCTTCACTATCTTCTCCTCAGTACAGCAGAACCATATCTGAATTGCACACAAATGTGAAAAATTGTACTCAAGTTTGCTAGCTTCAGCTTAACAATGTACTAAAGCAGTCACACTGCTTTCCAGCCCTCATTGGTCTGGAAGCTATTACCATGCTCATAATTCTATGAACTACCTGAACTGCGAACGAGTGTCAGCCATGAATGTTATTCTATAGTGTGGATAAGTGTTAAAACAAGGGTTATTTATACATTAAAACAGCTTCCAATCTTAAGAGTCAGGATTTTATGGATTGTAGTATATAAATTTGAAGGTCAAGTCATCATCTCTGAACTGCTTTTGGAATGGCTACGAAGGCTATGCCAGATATGGAACCTTAAGAAACAAAATCATGGCAAAAAGTTAAGCCATCTCAGCAAAAACAACATCAAGATTGGAAGTAACAGACTTGGGAAGAAGGGATTGGAGAAGACACTAGAAATCAAGTCGTTAAGTCTGACACTCTGCAGTAGTGAGTAGACAAATGGCATCCTCTGAAGTCTCACATCAGTGAATAATCAGCAGATATACATGACAAGAATTTAGGAATTAGGGTTTAGGAAAAGGATGCAATGTTTAAGGAATATTCTTATTACCTAAAGGCTCTGAATGCTGGAAGCACATGCCCCTATATTTGCATCTCTGTTTTACACTATGGTTGAAGATACAACACTAAGTGCAACACGACCTCTTTTAATTCCTTAGGTATGAGATTCTGTCTCCTGGCCACGATACACACTAGCCCAAAGATGTAGGTCAACTACACTGAAAGCATAAATTTTCTTCCCTTTTAAAGATCACCTAACCTGCTGTGTAACTAAAGACATCCGTGTTAAAATTTAAATAGTAAAAAAACATTTTACACTAAAAGAATTTTTTTTTTTTTGCTTGAGAGCTTGAGAATTGCTTTCTTTTTAGGTATCCATAAACCCTAATGTTAAGAAGTATTTTTGCAACTGTAGCACAGTGGAGACTATAGACATCACTGCTTAGCTCTTATTTCCTTCAGAATCCCCACATCGAAATGCGTCTGTAACAGCTATTTTGGTATTTACTTCCTTACCAAAGCATTGCTTGAAGCTTTTTCCTGAAAACAGTTCTGGGAAAAACACTGCTACAAAAATTGTACAAATGAGACATTTGCTTTGTGAACATTTAATCTACTGCATGAATTTCAAGAAAAAGAGGAATTAATGCCAATGCTACTGCATGTTTAAATGTATGTATTACAGGAAGTGGGATAATAGAAAAAGTAATCCTTGTTCATCCCCACCAAGACAAGTCTGCTGAGACTAGTTCATCCAGCTTAAAATACTCAGTGAAAGTACAAATGCTTGACCAAATGCTTTTCTGTAAAGTTCTAACAAGCCAACATCAAAGCCACAGAAAGCTTTCTTGGCATCTTAGTTTTTCAGCAATGGTTCATATGTGATACATTCACTAGGAAAAAAAAAATTGTAGTATTTAAGTTAGGATTCAGTGCACTTTCCCTTACAGTGACCTGAAATCAGGAGGAGTTCAAGATTTTTCTTACTCATTTCAAGAGAATGAGGTTTCTATGGGAAGGTAAGTGCTTCAACCATTAACGTTGTACCACGAACTGCTCTCTCCTTAACACAGCTCTCAGAACAGTAACAGATCTTTAAACATCTACTCAACATGGAACTTGGTTCATTACTGTGAAGTTATTCAACAGCTCTCTGGTGTTAAATCTAATGCTTGTTCCTTCATGTCATTGTGCTTACATGTGCATTTTTTTCATTGCATATCCCTACTATAAGAATTTTTTGGAAATTTTGGAAAAAAATTATGAAAATTTGTTTTTAAGTGGTAATGTAATTACAAGAGCTGCACCAAAAGTATTGCCTGCTATTTTATTGTGTTGGCCCATGACACCTGAGGTAGATGTTGGTGGTATGGCAATAGAGGTTGAACCTTCCCACCAAATATTCTGTTACATTTTGTTGCCGTGTGACAGATGGCAGCAGAGGGGCAGTCTGACCAAATGGCATCTGACATGGAAGTGCTTATGAAGCAAAGGTGTGGAAATTAATTCCTCCATGCAGAAGAAGTGGCAGTGACTAACATTCATCGATGCTTGCTGAATGTTTATGGAGACCAAACAGTGGATGTCAGCAATGTGAATGGTGGTGCATTTCAGCCTGGGCAACAGCAATGTGAAAAGACAAGCCACATTCCATACAGCAATGCACAGCTGTCACACCACCAAATGAAGAGCATCTTGATCTTCTCATCCACACAGATGCTGGATTACAATCAGGGAACTGTGTAGCGAGATGAGTATCAGCTTTAATGTACTGGAAATAATGGTGACACCATCGGAATATTGCCAAGTTTATGCCAGGTGGGCCCCAGGAACAGAAAGAAGTATGCAAGTTTATCAGGACCTATTGAACCAATACAAGGCTAAAGGGGACAGTTTCCTGGATCACATCATGACCAGTGATGAGATGTGGTGTTACCACTATGAGCTGGAGTCAGAGCCACAGTCCATGGAACAGCAACATGTGAATTCTCCACGAAAAGTTCTAGATGCAGCCTTCAGCAGATAAAGCGATGTGTGCTGTCTTTTGGGATAGGAAAGGAGTGATCCTTCCGGATTTCCTGGAAACCATCACTTCTGACTGCTACATCGATGCTACTTAAGTTGAAGGCTTGAACTTTCAGAGTCAGGCCAGAGAAGATGACAACCTTTCCCTTGCAATGTGCTAATACCAGGCCCCATAATAGTGGAGTACACTGCCAGTCTTGGCTGGACTGTCCTACCACACTCACCATATAGCCCAGATTTAGCACCTTCTGACTTCCATTTTTTTTTGGTTGATGAAAGATAGATTGCATGGGCAACATTTTCCTAGTAACAACGCCATCATAGCAGCTGTGAAACAGTGGGTCACCTCTACTGGTGCAGATTTTTTTTATTTTTTTTTTATTTTTTTTTAAAACCAGCGCAGCATGCAGGCTCTTGTTCATTGCTGGCAAAAATGCATAGCTAATTGCCATGACTATGTTGAAAAAATCCATAGCTGAGAATTTGCTCTACCAAATAGCGTTATTGTGCTCTTTGTATCTGTTGTAGCTTCCATGGACATAAATAGAGGCATTACTGTCGGAGCAACCCATGTGAAATGTGAAGATCTCCAAAACTACGTAGAAACTGCAAATACATTATACATGACAACAGTTTAAAATACATTCTAATTTTAAATGTTGAGCTAAAACACTAAAGAAAGTAACTTTTGAGGATATATATTTAGAGTATCACTTCAGATAAACAATGCAGATAATTTCTTATCAACTACTGAGAACTACTCAGTATTTAAATTTAGTTCTGTAAGTGGTTTTCAAAATGGTAGCCTGTCAAAAATCAGAATTATTCCTGCAGTTTTGATTGATCTCATGGAAAATCATCATCATTCCATTTATCATCCATCAAAGCTATTTCTCCAAGTCAGAACACTTGAGTTCACTAAGCTGTCAAAGCAAAATCAGATTTCTGATATTCTAAAGCACTTCACAATGACTATTTATCAAATGCGTGTTATAACACCCTCCTGCCTCATCTGTACATATGTAAGTTACAAAGCTTTTCATAAGTCCTGGTATTTCATAGCAGTAGGACAGATTCAGAGTCCCTTCACTCTCACACAGCCACGTCAAGATCTTTTACTGTCAGCTCACTTTATTCCTGCCTTTATGTCTGTCCAAGTTTAAAGACTGATTTTTCAAGCATGAAATCCAACAGAAGTTATAGGGTTGCGTTTTCACACTTGATCAGCTGAATATCTTTGCTGACTCCAGGTTGAATAGCAAAGTATATTAAATCACCCTAAACACCAATGCCTAACCTGACAATGTTTCAATGAACTGCCAGCATCCACATGGACTCCTACACATAGGGAACAATCTGGAATGAAATCCTACTTCAAAAAGTTGGCCCTTTTTCAATAAGGATGCGTGAAATCTTAACTTTCCCACTAATCTTTGTTTGTCATACATGTCCCAGCTAGAACAAGGCTGCAGACAGCATTATCAAAACATTCAAGCCTCACCTAAATACAGAATTAATTTGAGGTATCTTAGCAATTCAAACCTCTCACAGGGATCTATCAAACTAGACCAACAGATCATTCCTAAGAAGATTGGATTCTGGAATCAGATTTTGAAAAGAGTCAATGGACTTGCAAGCTACAGAGGAGTTTCCATATGCTCGTCTCACAAAGCAATGTTGTCGTCACTGAAGCATACCAGTTCCATTTTTTAGTGCGTATAGGGGTTTGTAAGTAATAAGGAAAACAATTCAAATGCACAACCAAGCTTGCACTGAAATCAAACATAAATCCCGAGACTACCTTAAATTTCATAAAAATGACAAAATTCAGGTATTGGTTATTCCATCATCCGCTGTGAAGATTCAGACAGAAAAAAAAAGTTAAGCCAATAACATCTATCTACTATGAGAGATTGTGCTGTCAGGCAGACTTAACACATCCACATGAATATTCAACAGTTGAAGCCAATGACCAGGAATGATGAAATTTTTTTCAGAATGACCAACAATACTCAATTCGAAAGCAAAATGTGAGATACTTAGTTTTGAACACAAGGTCTACCAGATCCTTTTCCAAGACAAAACCAGCTGCTCTGAACTTCAGTTGAATAGCTTTCTGCTGCAGTTAACTTGTCACCTTCAGGTATCTCAGAGGTACTGAGGCTGAGTATGCACAGGACCCAGCCATAATCCTATGAGAATATATCTGACAGGACAGGTAATGCAAGCAGGCATTACAATGATACGTTGATCAGACCAGAACTAGAACTGTCTCACCTATGTTGAGGCTATTATGATTTATTGAAGTTGGAGAGGTTTTAGAGAGGGAAAGCACAATGAAATACTTAAAGGAAGCTCAGTTAATCCTGTATCAGGTTTCATGAAGTGTCTGAATGGTGAGTAGTACACTGGTAGAATGATTTGTTGAAGGGAACCCAAAAACTAATTGATAGTTAATTGATCCTTATCTATATATCTGAACAGCAGAGGCATCATGACTTGATGAAGAATCACCGGCAAACACCAGCAGAATGGCTTCTGCTAGCAAAAATCACATTTGTAGTTAGCTTCATTCTTAGATATTACACCCTCCTAAGGATATAACTTCAATCTGCTTTTTTGATCCCATTTACATTGAAAAACTTGCATCACTGCAAAGATGAAACAAGCTTTTTTTTTTTCCCCACTGCTTGGATACTCAAGTTGGTCAGAGTCAACTCAAACTGGTACCCCTTATGCTTGATGGCATTAGCAATCATCGTAGTAACTTTGTCAGCTCTGAACACCAGGTTGGCAGTTCAATAACACAGAAGAGGCTACACCTGAAATACTAGAAATATCCTTGTCCAGGATTTGTACAGCGACTGACAGCTATAGCATGGACTACTGGCAAATAGTAAGAGGAAAAATTGCTAGGAGAGCAGCTCTAAAATCAATAATCACATGCAGAAGAGCTTTTTACACAGCTGTCATCCATATTTATCCAAGTCTTACATTCCATGCTTCTGAAGCATTTGTCACTAATACTGATCAGCAAAAAGGAGAAAATTACTCACAAATCAGAATCAACCTTTAACCATTTTTATGAGGTACTATCAACTTGGCACCCTCTTGAAATGACACATTTGCATTAATTCTAACACCTCTTGCAGGCATAATGGTCTGGCAAACCACATACAGGCACAGGAAAGCACGGCCTAGAGGCATAAAGCATTTATGTGAAGCATCATTCCAGGTTTTATAAGAACCACATAATACCTTCTGCTTAAATTCTGCACAGTCTGAGTATATAATAAATGCACTCTAAATACAGCGCACCAAGGTATATGGAATCACTTCCTATCTACCCAACAGACTTGATAAAGCATTCCTAATCCGAGTCCTTCTCTGAACATACTTAACAGGAATAGAACTATAGTATTTAAAGCAAACATTAGGATGCAAAGACTTTTTCCCCTTGTGTTCAAAGTATTCAAAGCTTATTATTCACTGCATACTACAGTACATCAGAATAAGGCTCTCAGTTTGTCACATTGAAGCTACACCCCCCCAGCACAAAGTATTTAAATTTATAACAGCTCCAAAATAAAACAGCAAGTCTGGTTATAATAAATAGGATGGCACTCAATGGGGGGGACTACTTGTGTTCTGAGCCTCTTCCAGTGAAGCTTAAGAGTGCCTGTCACAAGACTGAATTCATGCTCACCTCCAGACTACTCCCATAGCGAGAAATTTTAATTCCTTTTGACTATATTTAATCTGTAATGAGCAAGCTTTAACAGAAATATCCATTTATATGTAATAAAAATGAACTTCCTAAAAGAAACATTGAGCATCTCCCTTCCCATGAGGGAGTAAAAACATTCTCAAAGTAGAAAATACTTATAGCTTTATTCCTTCATGTAGAAGAGATTTGCATGAGTGGAGATGGCAGTATTCCCCTTTCTGCAGATGAAGTACTAATGGAGACAGAGAACTCACATGGGAAGTTTGTTCTGCACAGCAGCTGTACTCTTTCCCTCGGATTCTGCTCTTCTAAGCAGACCTACAGGATTACAAAGCTCCATCTTTTGGATATAAATTCAGGTTTCTTTGTATAGTGTGTATGTTGTGGTTCTGACTCAGCAGACAGCTAAGTCCCACACAGTTACTCGCTCCCTCTCTCCCTCCCCAAATGGGATGGGGGAGAGAATTAAGAAACAATACAGTAGAACTCGTGGGTTGAGATAAAAGCTATTTACTAAGCAGAGAGAATTAAAGAAATACCAGTACATATACATAAGAAACAATATACGATACACAAAGCAAGGGACCAATGACTGATACCCAACCAGCCAGCAGCCCCTTCCTCCAGAAAAAGAGCAACTCCCCTTCCGTAAAAATCACATGAAGTTATGTGGTATGGAATAGCTCTTTGGGCAGTTCAAGTCAGCTGCCCTGATCCTGTCCCCTCCCATTTCCCGGCTCCTTAGGATTTAACTGCTCCACTGAGGAACATATGTCCTTGGCTGTGTTCAACACTGCCAGGTGTTATCAGCTTTGTTTTTCTTGAGACCAAAACATAGCTTCCTACCAGACACTATGAGAGAAGTAACTTCTGTTCAAAACTAAGACAGTGTATCAGACTTAATTCCAACTCAGACAGCCAAAAACATCTCCACGGATCAGGTCTAAAACCAGCACACAGCAGAGCATCCCTGAACTTTCAGAAGGCATAGGCTCTCCCAGTAGCTATACTAAACAAGAATTTCAGTATTTAGATCCTTAAGGAAAGTTGATGCTAAAGAAACAAGACTATCTTCCAAAAGGTACTTGTTCTCCTTTTCATATCCATCTTGCTTTTTCTCCCTTCATACTCAACTGTCCACACATCAACATTCCCCTATTTGTTACCTTCTCTTCTTTGCAATTCTGTATGTGGCATTTATAGACAGGTCTTCCTAGTCATTAAAGGAACATGTCTTCTAAGTCGGAAATTTAAAGAGGTGCCCACACGTAAAGGGCGTGCAAGCACACAAATTCATTAAAAAAAAAAAAAAAAAAAATGAAGAGATGAGCAGAAACAGAAGCAGCCTTGAAATTTTTAACAGAAAATTGAAAGCTATTTCAAGCAAGAAGGAAATTATAGAATCACAGAATGACAGAATGGCTTGGATTGGAAGGGACCTTAAAGATCATCTAGTTCCAACCCTCCTGCCATGGGCTGGATTGCTAACTACTCAGGCACTAGATGAAGTTGCCCAGGGCCCCATCCAACTTGGTTAAATCCTGGTTGTTTTTTTTATTTTATTTTATTTTATTTTAAATCAAACATTAGCCTTGAAGCGTATAAAGAAACAGAAGAATGAAGTTCCACAGACTACTGAATGTCTAATGAATGCCTCCATTCAGCAGTATTTTAACCCAGACAACACCTGACCATAAAGAAATACTAGGAATTTGTCTTAGTTTCTGAGTAAGTTGCTTTTCTCATAGTGTCTGGTATGTAGCTATGTTTTGATTCTAGAACCATATAGTCTCTACTTTCCCTAGAATACAACACGTAATTTTATAGTGTGGATATACCCAGTTCAAGATCAACTCAACTTCAGTTTCAGCCAGTGTCATATGCAGTGAGCTCATTTGACAGTGTATTATGCATTATGCATAAAGTACATTTCTAAACCTGGCATCGGCATTAATTTAAATATAATTCCTTCAACCATTCTAAAAATGATTCTCCTATTCTGAACATAGGATTTATCACTTGTTTTTGACATACTATTTTTTATGAGATTGATTCCAAGAAACATTCCTCGCTTAGAACTTCCATCTTGTTCCATACAGGACAGTATTGGTACAGGTGTTTAATACTATTTTAAATGTATTAGTCACATCCTTAAGGTACTAGTGGAATATCTCTTTATAAGCACCGAGTATGAAAATTTCACTTACCTTAGGGAATTGTTTTACTGGAATCAAAACTTTTTGTCCCAACTTCATATTTTTATTGATGACTACGTCAATATATTTTTCTTCCTCCTTTCCTTCTCCTTTTTGGAACTTTTCAATTTCTGTTAAAGAAAAAATGATTTTTATTTTCTTAGTATAATACTGCAATCTGAAAGCAATCTTAATTTATATTGATTTTGAAAAGTATAACAACTTTAGAAATAGCATCCTACAGCATAACATTAACGGTATTAATATGTAATACACATTGCGTAAGTTAATGGAGTAAACCATATTTTGCTTTTACAGTATTTTTAGTACTGTATCATATCAGCACCTTGAATTATCACTGCAAGTATTTTAAATGACTTTTTCAACTTAATATTCAGGATATGTTCATGTATTCTATGGCTCAAACAAGAAAAAACTATTTTGTCTTAGATGCTCTCGATTCTGATTCTCTCTAAGTATTGACTCTCCGTTGTGGTAATGAAAAATTTCTGATTTCATTTCACAGGCAGTGGAATAAGAAGAGCATACAAAGAGAATAAAAAAGTGTTGCTTAAGGTTATTGCTAGAGTCGTTTGCCAGAGGTTCCAGTGTGTTAAAGGCATTAGTCCAGGAGACTGCAAAACCCAACAAATTTCAGAAGAGCTACAAAACTTCCTATATGAGTATTTAAGATTTGTCCTTCACAATCACCTTCAAATATCTCACTAAATTCATGCATCTTCATGCATCATTAGCAGTTTAGTTTAATACTAATTCTTCCCCATCTACAACAATAGAAGATCCTAACATCTTTCCCAACAACTGGAACTCAAGGCTTTTATGTAAGTATTCACCTCAACAGCAAAGAATGGGAAATAATCACATTGATCCCATTTATTTCCTTATGAGTGAAAAGCTAAGAATGCTAAAAGCATAGAATTATTATGTTAGAAAAGACCTTCACAATCATCATGTCCAAAGATCAACCTGACCTGTTGAGTTCTGTCACTGAACCACATCCATTAGAGCCAAGTCCACACATCCCAAATACTCCCAGGGATGGAGACTGCACCACTTCCCTGGGCAGCTTGTTCCAATGCTTGACTCCCCCTTTCATGACAAAATTCTTCCTAATATCCAATCTAAATCTCCCTTGGCACAACTTGAGACCACTTCCTCACATCCTATTCCTTGTCATCTGAGGAAAGAGATCAACAGCATCCTTGCTGCAATCTCCTTTTAGGTAGTGGTAAGAGAATGATAAGGTTTCCCCTCAGCATCCTGTTCTCCAGACTAAATGACTCCAGTTCCCTTAGCTGTTTCTCTCAAGTCTTCTTCTCTAGTATCTTCACTAGCTTCATTGCTCTTCTTTGCACTCAAACTAACCTGAAGGCTTCTGGGAAAAAACAAAACAAACAAAAAAAAAAAATAGGCCTCCTCCTAGCTAGACTTAGTCTTAGCAAACCACTAGAAAATTTAATCATACAGATTCTCGTAAACATTCAGGAAGATCCATATTCTGTACAGCAACCTTTACGTTGCGGCAGGTTCAAAACTTCAGATCTCAGCCAACAGCCCTGCAAACTGGTGGCAACTGAGAAATGCATTATTTCAATAGCTGAATCTCAGTAACAATGGGATTTACATTGGTTTTGTAGATGCCACTTGATGAACTAGAGAATTATAAGCAATTAGATAGATGTAAAGTTATATTGAAATTCACTTCCAGATGAAATAAAGACTGAAATTTTACAGAGCATGATGTTCCCACTCACAGAAAGCAGGGGAATGATGTGCTAAGAAGTCTGAATTTCTGAATCGTACACTCAGACCTGAAGTGCAGTACTACTGCAGTACTCTGAAACAAATAAACCACTTCCAATATCCCTGCTTCCTAATATAACAAGGGTAACAATGATAAAGTTTCGTTTTTTCTTGGATAACAAGATCAAATGCTGAAAGGTTTGTTTTAAGAGTGTAGAACACAGAAACATGACACTGATTTTTAGCAACATAGGTTGTGCACACTGAGTATAAATACTTGTAACTACGCAATCAGAAGTTCTTTTGCAACATTTTATACCAAGATTTACCAAATAGTAAAATTGTAATAAAAACAGATCTACTAGAGGTTACTCTGAAAAGCAGAATAACAGTTTGACTGCATTCAAGAACCAAAATGCTATAGAACAGTACATTTCATTTTGAAATAGTTCACAGATGACTCCTGGTAGTTAGATACAAAATCTTTAGACGTTTTCAGTAGCTGTAATTATCGACAGCAAAGTCTTCTTCCTACAGTAATGCAAGCTTTCAGAGGAAAAGTTCCTTTAAGATCCTAATTTAGGAAGTTAATTGTGTTATCAATGGCTAAATAAAGCTAAAAATTGGTTTTCTCCTGTTGAGCCACACACTATCAAACACATCGTTACAGAACTGAATGAGTTTTGTTTCAGGAACATCTGGAACTCTCAGACTTGTAAAGGTTAAAAAAGAAGAAAAGTGTTACAAGTGGGGTCCCAAGAATGCCTCAGTAACCTTCCTCAGATAACCAACTGTGTAAATTCCTTCAAAGATTGACACACCGTTACTTTCGTTTCCTAAATCTAGCTCACATATCATTTGAGTTTGGTATTAGGACTTCTTGATGGCAATCCCAATGCAATATTCATCCACAATTTTTATTTACTTAATACAGTAAGATTAAAAAGGTCATAGAAATAGCATCGCCTTGCTCTACTAATCACTCAATGTGAAGCAGCCAACATATTTTGAACAGAAATCCGTTTGTCTGAATATCTGTTTGAATGCCTGTTCTCTTACCTCAAATAAGTCATGTATTTGTATTGACATTTCCTTTTTTACTTTATTCCCCACAGTTTAAACAAGCTTCCATTTGACTGAAGAAACCACTGAAACTCATGAGGCTGACAATCAACTGTTAGCAAAATGGATTACAACTTCCCCTTATTTTTCTGTAAACTCAAATTAACTTTTTCTTCTGAGCATCAATAAAGCACACTGGCATAGCACTACAAAATAAGAACTTACTTGTATTATTCCCAAATTAATCAAACCAACTTAAGACTTAATGCATGTTTACTGAAGTGACAAAAATTACCCTAAGAAAACAAATTTTATCTCTGATTTTTGTTTTTCTTCTGACTTCATTGCACTCAAAACTAAGATGAATATGAAATAAAATTAGAATTAAGCACAGAATCAGATTTGCACAACTCACTTGATATTTTTCATCCACATACATAAAGCTATAGATAATTAGGGAAAAATCATGCCAGATCACATAGCAAATCCAATCAGATTTCCAGGGTCAAATGGACAGGAAGATTTGCTTTTTCCTAATCCTTAGATTACATTCTCTACTGCTTAGCTACACAAAGCAATGACATCTGAGATCACAAATAGTAAGTGAACATGTGATTAAAGCTTCTCCTAATGCTAGATATTAAAATCCCATGTTCTCAGATCAAGGATGAAGCTAATGCAATAGTCCAGGAATTTAGCTGGATGAAGAAATAACTGCATGGATTTTTTTTTTGGTTTACATTTAATCATAGTGATCTAAGCAACAATTACTTCAGTTAATTCACCAAACGACATTGCTAGATAGATTACATAATGACAAAGTAGAATTGCTTCATGTTAATCTCAAGGTAGAATTAATCTTCCTACAAAAGAACTACAAGCTTGGACTCTAGGTCCCTCTGCTAAGTTAATGTAAGTACCTGAGTTTAATACAGAATGAAGCAATGGTCTGTGCTTGCCTGCTGCAAATCAGTTTGTAAATTAATGCAAGATCAAATGCCAAAGTAAACAAGTGTTTATCGCATTTATACTTAATATTACATTTACAAAACAATATAAACAAGAACCAGCTAAGTTTGGCTGAAAATCCTTAAAGGATTTTTCCTCTTTTTTTTTTTTAAACCATTTTTCCTCTGACTCAGAAGTTTTTATCAGAGACCTTATCAAATTCAAGTGATTTCATCATTTTTTTTTCTACTTCAGATGGAAAAATAGGTGAAGAATCCAAGGCTGAACTTCTAGGACACTGAAACACCTTCAGAAAATATGGCATTGATGAAACTACACTGCAGTTCCTCAAGAAATATTCAAATTCATTTGCAAAATCAATCTTTTAAGAATGTTATCATACTCTTCTCCTGGATAGCTAGTGATAGGGCCAGAGGGAATGGCCTCAAGTATCTAACCTGAACAAGGGTAGGTTCAGGTTAGGTGTTAGGAAAAACTTCTTCGAGAGAGTGGAACAGGTTGCCCAGGGAGGTGGCTGAGTCACCGTCCCTGGAGGTGTTCAAGGTATATCTGGATGTGGAACGGAGAGACATGGTTTAGTGGGTCATCTTGGTGGTAGGTGGATGGTTGGACTAGATCTTGGAGGTCTTTTCCAACCTTGATGATTCTACGATTTATGAATGCTCCTAAATAAGAGATGATGGTACAATATGCTGAAGATGTTTAGGAAGTTAGTAACAGCACAACAGCAGCAATGTATTTTGCATTATTAGTTTTATGGAGCTAACAATCCTGGAAACCATTTTCAGGCATGTGAAAGGCAAAATCATTAGGAGTAGTCAGCATATATTCAACAAGGGGAAGTCATGCTTGACCAGTTTCATAAGCTTTATGGTCAAATGTCCCCTGTAAAACTTTAATGAACAAACTAGTAGCATAGTGTTTGAATGGGCACAGCAAGGTGCATCTAAAAATGGCTGAATGACCAGGGCCAGAGTACAGCACAAAGTCCAGCTGGAGGCCAGTGAAGAGCAGTGTAGCATGTCCAGTTCTTTTTAACCTAGAACCATAGAATAGCTTGTGTTGGAAGGAATCCTGAAAGATCTAGCTTAGCGACCTGGATGATAGGGCAGAATATACTCTCAGGAAGTTTAGTACAAGAGAGACATGGACATACTGGGTGGGACTGTTCTACCAGGAGAAGAGGAGGGTCGAGGGGAATCTCATCAGCGTCTGTAAAGGGACAGCGCAAAGAGGATGGACCCAGGCTCTTCAGTAGTGCCCAGCAGGAGGAGAAGAGGCAATGAGCACAAATGGGAACACTGGAGGTTCCCTCTGACCATCAAAAAGCACTTCTGTGCTGTGTGGATGACTGAGCGCTGGTACAGGTTGCCCAGAAAGGCTGTGGAGTCTCAGTCTCCTTGGAGATCTTCAAAAGCCACCTGGATATGGTTCTGGACACCTGCTCCAGGCATCCCTGCTGGAGCAGGAGTTGGGCAGATGGACTCAGAAGTCCCTGCCAACCCCAACCATTCAGTGAGTCTGTGATCCTGTGAAAGCTCGTTAAACTGAAGTCTGGGAAAATATGATTGTATATTTCTTGAAAGAAAACCAACTCTGCTACTGGCCACTGCGAGAGATAAAATACTGGTCTAGATGGATATATGGTCTGACAGCAGAGTCATTCCTTCTGCTCTCACGTTGAAAAAAAAATAAGTAAAAACAACGGTACTAGGTTGCATTTTTATGAAGATTTCCATTAAGGAATACACACAAGCTTTGAAAAAAAAAAACAAGCTTCCAAAGGAGGAAAGAGAATTCTCAGTTGTAGCAGAAATTCATAGCAAAAATAGTTTCTTTAATGGAGAAAGAACAAGGACAATATCATCTGCTCAGTTTCAAACTTCATACAACTCTTCAGTACATAGGATAACTACTTCTGAAAGAGCCTGTGGGATTAGAAGACTATACTTGTACCATATGTAGAGTCCTCCAGCATTCCATACTATTTTTCTTATTTGAAAATTTTCACTGTAACCAAATCTATACTTTATCTTAGGAGATTCACATTTTAAGCTTACCAATCCAGAAAAAGCTGGCAGTTAAAATGAGGAGCAAATATCCCAGACAAAACAAGCAATAAGCAACTGAATATTTCCCAATGCAAATAAATGCTTGGATAAATACCCCTTTTTCCACCCACATGGTTTTTCCAAAGCAAATACTGTTAGCCTAACTTTGTGAGAAATGCAAATGAGAGAACTAGAATAATCAAGCAAATAAAAGTAGTCTCAGAGACTTACAAATAATGGACAAATATTTGTGGTATGGTTACATGTAGAAACATCCTGAATGGGTATAAAAGACTTGAATGAAAAATGCAGTAAAACTTCCAATATTTAATGCAGTTTCTCTACTACTGTACCCACCCACATTCATTATTTCAGGAATTCCACTCATCTTCCTCAGCCATCATTTTGGTACTTCAAAAAAAATTTTAATACAAATTTATCCTTAACAGTACATTGTAATTTGGAATTGGTATAAGAAAAATTTAATAGCATGAACCGTGTGTAAGAAATGTACATTTGTTAAAATAAATTGCTGCATTACTACAATAGTTGAATTCAGAATAACTGTTATAAGCCATTGCCTTTGTAGAAGCAATTGACAATGAATCTGATTTGAATTTAGGATAGAACGAGTGGCTAGAATGATGTCTGCAATATTCAACATAACACAAATATCATCCCCGCTGAAGGACTTATACCAACCTTGATAGAAAATGCATTCATAAGCATTTTAAGTTCCATTTTTCAGTCTGAACACCAATGTCTGTACCAATCTGTACCTATTACCTTCACATCAACAATGCCTACACTAAAATCTGTTCAGACTTATTATTATTACCAATTAAGTCAAAAACTGTAGAAACTGTCATAAGAATAACATCTAAGGTATTAGCAGATGTTCATTCAGTCTCAGCTAAGAAAAACCAAGCTATAAACATAGGCTTCAGCCCCATATTCCCATCCCACATCACTGAAAATTGCTATTTATCTCATTGTGAGTAGAGCTCTGGAACTGTTGTGTATAAAAAAGTACTGAAGTTCCCAAATGATTTACTTACTATTGACAAGATTCTTTAAAGAAGAAACCTTATCTTTTACAGTTTACAGCTAGTTCAGGAACCCACTAACTACAAAAACATCAGCTCCTTTGTTCCATGACTTCGTAAAATTCCAAAAGCAACCGAAATATACGTAGGTTGCTCTGGAAGCAATGCCTCCTATTTACTTCCACAGATACTACAACTGATACAAGGAGCACAGTAATACTATTTGATAGATCAAATTCTCAGCTACAGAACACTCTTCTTCAACAGTCACCACCGTTAGCTAAGTATTTTCCTCCTGATCAGAGGGCTGGAGCACCTCCCCTGTGAGGACAGGCTGAGAGAGTTAGGACTCTTCAGCCTGGAGAAGAGAAGGTTGCGGGGGGACCTGATAGCAGCCTTCCAGGNCCAATGCATGTCAATGAGAGCAATGTTTTCCACATGGAGGAATTCAGTTCCACACCTTTGCTTCATACACACTTCCATGTCAGACACCATTTGGTCAGACTGCACCTCTGCAGCCATCTCTCACACAGCAACAAAATGCAACAGAATTGGGTTCAACCTCTACTGCCATACCACCAACATCCACCTATGACATCGTGAGCCAATATAATAAAATCACTACTTTCAGGGCAGCCTTCATACAAGTGGTATAAACAATGCCTAATGTCCCACACTTGAGCACTTCAAAGTTGAATGGAATATCCTATCAGGATAAAAAGACTTCCATATGCCTCCCTACTTCCAAAATACCTAACCTTGCTCCCTCAATATTGGGAATAACATTGGTACTTGAACAGGGGATTGGACTTGATCTCTCGAGGTCCCTTCCAACCCCTGCAATTCTGTGATTCTGTGACTTTCTGAAGTTTCTTAAAGCCTTAAGTATTCTATGACACCATACTTTAAGTCAAAGTTGTCTGAAAAGTGACCTGTGCTGCCTTGTGTTTATCTACTTCATCTACCATACAAAAGACTATAGATGATACAATTTTCTCTGCAAATACTTTTTACACTTCTGTATGACAGCACAAGTAGCCCACAAGTAACTACAGACAAAAGGCAAAGCTATGGAAGCACTCTGAGCTATCTAGATGGTATGGTAAGAGCAAAACAGAGGTATTAATAGCAAGTGATCTTTATGTACAGAAGACTTGCAGAATCTAATCATCATCCTAGTGTAGCTCCCTCCAAAAGCAGCGTGGGCAAACATCTCAATTTGCAGTAGATATGAAGCTACTTCAGATGCAGATTTCAAATGTAAATTCATAATTTTATTCCAGAAGGGGAATCAAACATACAGATCATCTTATGACTTACAGCACAGCTTTTGGACAAAGTTATTATTTTATATTAAGAGTCCTTACAAAAAGCTTTTCCAACTCTTATAATTTGTATGTATGAACATGATCAGGTAACTCTTATACAAGATTTAACTTGCCATCTTGGTGAGTCATCAAGAACCTATATTCTTTCTTCCTCATTGTGTACATGTTGCTTTAACTGAATAAACTTTTTCACGGATTTCTTTGACACTATTCACAAGGGAAAGCATAATTTAGGCCTCATCTGAAAAATTGATACAATCTGCAGCTCTTAACATGCAGGCACCACACTTCAAAATATTGCCAAGTTGAAATAGTTACCATTCAGCCATAGCACATGCAGTTATTAAAAGTTAGTAAAACCTAAAAGCAGACAGACCAGCACTATTAAAGATTTCACATTTAAAGTTTTTTAGAGCACAGGCAAAGAACCCTGAAGTCTGCCAACAGATTAAAAAAAAAGAAAACCGTACATTTAATACTTGAAAGATACCTACAGTACCAAAGCACCTTGGTGGGATATTTTCCATCCCCACATCTTGTAAAATGGACCATTACTCAAATGTACAACTGTTAGCCTAGCATTAGGCAAGATTTGTGCAGCCATCAGCAAGACAAAGTATTGTCATCTACTTCTTCAAAGGCATATTCAGCAGCTTGAGATCTTTGTCAGCACCCTCCATTCCAACAGACAGAAGGCTATGGGACAACCTCATGCTGGTATTCCTTAATTCAACAATATGTTTGGAGCTTTAGATTAGGCCACCTCCACAGATACCTTGTAATCTCAACCACACTAAGGGCAAATCAAGCATGACAAATTTGGTGGCCATCTACAATGGGATTACAGCAAAGGTGGATAAGAGAAGAGCTACTGACATCATCTACCTGGACTTCTGCAAGGCATTTGACACGGCCCTGCACAACATCCTTGTTTCTAAATTGGAAAGGCATGGATTAGACAAATGGACCACTTGGTGGGTAAGGAATTTGTTGGATGGCCACTCTTAAAGTGTTGTGGTCAAAGTGCAGGTAGAGACCAGTGACAAGTGTTGTTCCTCAGACATCTGTACTGGGACTGGCACTATTTAACACCTTTTTCAGAGATATGACAGTGGGATTGAGTGCTACCTCAGCAAGTTTACCAACACCAAACTGAGCGGTGTTGTCAAAACACTGAAGGAAAGGAATGCCATGCAGAGGGGCCGGGACAGGCTTGAGACTTGGGCTGGTGCAAACCTCACGAAGTTCAACAAGGTCAAGTGCAAGATCCTGCACATGGGTTGGGGTAATCCCAAGCGTGAACAACAGACTGGGCAATAAGCAGATTGAGAGCAGCCTTGTGGAGAGAAGGACCTGGGGATACTGGAGAATTAAAATCTCTTAAGCTGACAGTGTGCACTAGCAACCCAGAAAGTCCACTGTACCTTCACTTGCATTGAAAGAGATGAAGCCAGTGGGTCAGAGGTGACTGCCCTGCTTTACTCTTCCTCTCAGGAGGCCCTAACCCACATTCAGCTCTGGCTCCCCAAAATAAGGACATGGAACTGTTGAACTGATAGTTCATTATCCTGCTCTGCATGTCTGAAAGTATACGCCTTCTCCTAAAGTCACTCATCTTTTCCCACCATTTCCCAGAACAACACTGTGTATAAAATAAATTTGACTAATAAAAGCTGTACTGGGTTTACATGGCAGGATTTTGGCAGCATGAGGACTGCAGCAGAGTTCTCTGTGAGCAGAGCCCACCACTACCTCATGCCAGATCAGAGCCAGCTCCAGCTGCTCCAACAGCAACCCACTGCTGGGCAGAGCTCAGCTATGAGTGTCACTGGGCATGTGTTGCTGGGAGAGCAGATTTTTAAAAGGGGAAAAAACTGCTGTACAGCAGCAGCTGGGAGAGATGAGTGAGGAATGTGTGAAAAAGAGTCCTGGAAGCACCAACATCAGTGCAGGAGGTGCTCCAGGCAGGGAGCAGAAGTTCCCTGCAGCCCAGGAGAGGCCCATGGAGGAGCAGGCTGTCCCCCTGCAGCCCATGAGCATCACACAGAGCAGATCTCCACGTGCAGCTGTGAAGGAGCCCACAGTGTAGCAGTGGATGTGGCCTGGAGGAGGCCGCAGTCCATGGAGAGTCCCTGCAGGAACAGCCTTAGGCCAGAGCTGCAGCCATGGAGAGGAGCCTGCAGTAGGGCAGGAGGCCTGGGGGAGGTGCTGCCCATGGGGTCGATGTTGGAGCAGTGCCTGAAGGATGGGCCCTGTGGTATGGAGCTGTGTTGCAGCAGTGCTTGGAGAGCTGCAGTCTGTGGGGACCCGCACGGGATCAATTGGGGAAGGACAGCATCCATGGGAGGGGCCCATAGAGCAGGGACAGCGAGTGACCACGGAGGAGCAGCAGAGGGAGCATTATGGGCTGACCACAGCCCCCATTCCCCTGCTCTGCTCAAGGGGAGGAGGTAGAGGGTAGATGCAACAGGGAGGGAGTAAGAAAGACAAGGTATTTAGTTTGCTTTTCATTTATTTCTCACTGCTCTAGTCTTTTAGAAGTTGGAACTAAATTACATTAATCTCCCTTGCAGGATGTTTTGCCCATAATTCTAACTGGCGAGTGATCTTCCTGTCTTAATATCAAATCACACACTTTTTTCATTGTATTTGCTCCTCATTCTTTTGGGGAGAAGTGAGAGAACAGCATGGTAGAGCTTAGCCAGACAGTGTGAAATCAGCATGGTTTGTCGTTGTTCAGACTCTTTGAAGTATTAGTGAGTGGAATTGATTAGGCTATCCCAAGCACATCTAAAATACCTAAGCTTTTACACTGAATTCTGCCAAACTGATCAGCTGGTATTGGACATTTGAGTATACTGTTAAGTCTTCAGAAAACTCACTTTTATTGGATCCAACATAACCAGTACCAACAAGCAAAATCTCCATCTTACACAGATGTTATTGAACACAATGCAATGGATATGCTTAGTCATGACTTAATCTGCCTTCAGCCCCTGTCGTTCCACCACCTCCATCTAACCTGTCCCAGTAATATTTCACCATGAAGATGGATTCTTTGTTATAAGCTATATGACTTCCTTCCTTGGCAATGTCACTCTTGCATTCTTAAGTGCAAACTTCAACATTCACCAAAACTGAGGTATGTTCTTTAACACTGCACTGCTCGAGTCAACTATGAAAGTGAATGCTACCACTTCTGCACTAATATATTATCAACATATTTTCATGATTCAACTTATTCCTAATAGAATAGTTCAGTTGAAAGGGATCTAAAGCATCAAGTCCAACTGCTTGACCCTCCCTGTGCTAAAAAAAGTTAAAGCATATTATTGAGAGCAAACCCTCTTGAACACTGGCAGGCATGTGGCATCAATCACCTTCCTAGGAAGCTTGTTGCGTGATTTGACCACATTCACACTAAAGTATTTCCTAATATCCAATCTGAAATGTCCTTGGGTGTTGACTAGGAATTACAGGTTTCCTGGTCCTTTGATGTGAATTGCTCTAAGACTACAAATATTTCAAGCCAGTTTTCTGTACTAAAGTACTAACAGCAAGTGAACTGTGTGAAAATGTGAACTTGTACACATAGCATGAAACTAAATGAAGGGACACAACACCATGGATAGGCTGTATTCTCTTTAATCCATGAAAAAACATAGCTCAACATAAAAGTGGTTTTAAAGTACTCGCAGAAAACAATGCAGAGATCCTAAAGCATTTATGTTCTGGGTCCAAATATGTATGAAACAAACCTATGGAGGCTGATATCTGCATATAAAAGAAAGGTGACATTCTAGCGCACCATTCTGGGTTAAACACTAATGCCTCACAAGGTCATTTCTCCCACTGTTAGAAAACAATAAGCAAAACTACTTTGAAGAATTACTGCCTCTAGTAGTTTTATTAACATTGACTACTGTACTTGGTTGCTAACCTTTTTCAGCATCCAAGTTACAAACTAACTAGTGTAAGGGAAATAGTAATTACTACCCCTTCCAAATGCTTGACAGCAGGTGATTCTAAATATTTGTGTATGAAGACACTAGAGAATTAAACAGATTGGTATCACATCCAATTCCTCCCAAACATTGTTCTCAAAAATAACTCAAGCAACTTCATGTAGACTAAGAAAGAGGACTTCTCTACAGGTGCAACAAACTTGAAAGTCCAGCTTATGGACTCATTTCAGCAGCAGTTCTCACAAGAGAGAGCACCAACATCTCTGCCAAAAAACAATTTTTCAGCAAAAAAAAATCTGAATCTGTGATAAGCCTTGTCTGTAGAACCACAAGCTTATCTGGGCTATACGCTCAACAAAGAGAGCAATCTTCAGTTTTCATGACATGATGAAACATCTGCCCAAGTTTATTTAAACTAGAATTCCCAGCATCCACCTAGTAGAATACTCTTACAATTTTCAAGATTTAAGACCAAGTACAACAACCTTCCTGATTTATACCTGCATAAGTATTTGAAATAGCTACCCATTTTTGCCAGTAAGCTTCAACTGAATTGACATATTTTGTAAGTTTTAAAATACAATAGTTTTAGTTGATCTGCCACAGGAAACAGGTCTTATCTTTTTTTGAAGATAATATAAAACCAAGTGCTTATGTAGAAGTGGAAAGTGTGATTTATTCCTCAGTTATACCACCATTTCAAAAACCATATTTTGTTTAGTCACACGATTTCAGAAATGTTACTGTTTTGCAGTTTTAATCCAGCTAAGTGTTGTATATTGCCTTCTATAGAACACTACAATTTTCCCCACTTATGATTGCACCTTTACAGTAAAAATTTCCATTGTTGGAATACAGGGTAGGCAGCACATTGAAGTTTAGTAAAATAATTCCGCAGTGAAGTACATCTATGTTCAAAGATAAAGCTGAAGCTGAACTGGTCATACTGGCTTGAGATGGAGTACTGCTAGAAAGTGCAGAAGTTACCACTGACCACAGACATCCTGCCGACATAAACCCCCTTCAAGTTCCTTCTCCATCATTTCTGTCTGCCAAGAAACAATATCAAAAGCACAATCACCAAGAACCTGAGGCATCATTACTTCTTGGCTCAATTGTTTGAAGTTTCTTAAAAATCAGAAAGGAAAAAATCTGATAGCCCCATTTCCAAAAATATAGAAACTAAGATGTTTTCTAGATGTAAGGTAACTAAAATGTTTGAATGTGCTACTAAATATAAACCTAAGAAATAAAGGTTCTTAAATGAACTGAACAGGATCAGACTGCCCATTAATACTAAAACTGGAAAGAATATTTAATCAAGGAAAGTTTGATTTCTCATCAAGACATCAGGAGAAAACCATCAACATTTCTATCAAATTCCTGACATGAGGGTTTTAAAGATCTCATGGTCAGTGTTTCAGAGCAAAAAGCCCAGAAATGGTAGACTGAATCTCCAGTGAATATAGATGTAAACAGAACTACATCCTCAGAATTACTCAGTATCCATTTCTGAAGCTAAACATCTAAGTTGGTAATTATTCCTATTTACTATAGCTCAAAAATAGGAACACTAAATTATCTGGAAGAGCTGAGGCAGGAAAAGCTTTTTACTTTTCCATTAAATTCAAATAGCTTTCATTTTGGCCCTTGCATACTAACAATTGGCCGTACCCCTTGACAAGGAGCAAGGGATTAACTATGTAGCTGGCCAGAAGCATCCATTCTCTTTAATCTATCTTCCTGAAAGGGCCATCTGCTCTTATTTCTTCATTTCATGTCCTTGCTTGAAATCACATTCACTATTCTGTTAGGATTTCAATTAGTTGCATGTGAAGTTTCTACCATGTCAGGATGGATATTTTGAGAACTAGATGCTTTAAGGTAAAGAAGGGAAAAGAGGGTATTATCACAAGCTGATTGACTAATTTATACAACTCAAATAGCTAGCTAGTCATCACTAAAGTGACAGGAAGATAACCCTCTCTAGCATTTGTTTTATTATAACACAGCCTGGTATCCAATGCTGACAGTTATGTACAGCCATGTTTTAGGGTACCCAACTTGAACAGAAAAGGGATTACATTTGTTCTCTGCTCTCTCTGAGCTGTCTTCACTCAGATACTGCACAAGGATTCCAAACCTCTGCTTTGATAACAGCACTGAAAACTTCCAAATCATGTGCCAAAGCCACTCCCCACAAATGCTGACAAGTCATCTCTACATGACTAGCATCATTTGCATGAACTTAGGACTTATGAATAGCTACATCTGAGAAATTTAAATCACCACAAACTACAGGTTTGAGCTCTGTCCAGATATCACTAGTAATACTAAATTATTTTGGAAGGAATGTACAAAGTGAAACGGAGTTCTACTTCCCATTGCATCCAAGCTGCAAAGAAATATTTCTGATTCAGTTTTTCCCATGCATTTCACTGTATCCACTAGCATAAAAAACCAAGCCAAGAGCTACCCAGCAAACTGAGTACTTGAGCTAGCACCTAGAGCAGACAACTTCTCAGCACATTCATGCAAGCCAGTATAACAGGTAACTAGCCTTCCAGCCTAGAGAGCCAGCCACTGAAAGCTCTGTGCTCAAGGCAATGACCACAAAAAAGGACTCAATGCCTCGATGACCTACTAGCTTCAGCACAGCAAATACATTAACAGTGCTGAGCATAGCCACTGATGCCTACAGAAACTACATTTAGTTGGAAGTAAATCATATCCATTGCTATCAGAGACGTTAATTTTAAAGCAATAATTTAGAGTTCTTCATGGAGCTGATCTCAACCAGCTACTTGCCACTTATGTGATAATGAAATACACATCAGCATTTTTAATTAACCTTATATTGAACTATGAACTATTACTGTGTTCCAAACAAGGCCTGTTATTTCAAGAGATGTGTAAGTCCTTTAAGCACCTCTATGAACAAATGATTTATAAATAACAATGATAGTTGCTCTGCACTCTCCATTTAATCAGTGATAATTATGTGATATTCTAAGAGCTTAGATCTAAAAAGGTTTGGTGAAATGTTACTCTTAATTTTCAATTTAAGACTTCACAAATTGGCCTGAGCCTTACTACTTAAAGCATACATCAAGAGAACAGCACAGGTCAAAGCTATTTCAGTTCTATCTACAACTTAATTGCATTTGGAAACCCTGAATCCAAAGTAAGGTAGCTCTATTATTACAATTACAGCACACAGTCTGTGTAAGCCTAAGCTTGTGACCAAACAACAAGCAGTAAACAGACAAACTTATGGGATGGCAGAGTCAGACGTAAGCAGTGCTGTTTTCAAACAGGTCAGTTTTAAGTTAAAGCCTTTATACCCTCAGCATCAGCTTTTCACATTTACATAGTTACTCATTTTGTTAACATGACTCATTTCATCTAAGCTCTGAAGCCTCAGTTAACCATGCATTGGATTTCTTTGGGAGTGACCCACATTTCAAGCAGCAAATAGAACATGCTCAGCTACAAAGTCACTGTGCCAAATGAACGCTGACAGCATACAGCAGTCAGCTACACTCCCGCAGAAGCAGCTCCCTGCTTTCTTTAAGCAGGACCACCACATCCCCCCAGGTTTGTTTCCTCACAGCAGCAGCAGCTGCTCGTTAGGCTAAATGCCGGCTCCCCCTGCTGACACATTTTCAGTATGAGAGTTACAGCACTGCTGTCATGCTAAGATGCAGGCTGCATTTCAAAGAAATTTCAAAAATCGTTGAGAAAGCCATTAAGAAAAGCCTGCAAGTAACAACTGCATGATGGCTCTAAGACATGGTGACCAACTAACAACATTGTTTCTTGACAGAGGGACAGCAACCCAAAAAGCTGCCTGTTTTCAAGACTACTAAGATGCTCTGTAGGTATCCTACAGAAAATGCCATTGTGGAACGCTTTTTCCCTAAAGTTCAGATTAATATTTTCTAAATACCTGAGACACCCAATTCAAAGAAAAAAATAAGGTTGGAAGCCATCTTAAAAGCACATCAGCTTGCTTAAGCATTTTACTATATGCATGCAACTTCTGACATGTTCTTCACATGGACTTAACAGGCTTCTGTGAAGACTTCAAGAGGCTGCAGTAAAAATGTTTCAAGAACACAAACGGTACATTTTTAAATTATAAATCCTCTGCTGCATGCTTTTATCTAATAGATAAATTAAAGAAAACTCCAAACACTTTTCCAGACCATGGGTGCATAGTGTAATAAAAAGGTCAAGGGTGTATGGTAAGTGACAAGAATCTTTAAGAGCAATTTGTGTTGGACAAGAGGAATAGGGTCACAGTAATCCTTTCTAGGCTTCAAGACCTAGCATAAAGGACCACATTTCACCTTGCAGTCTGCCTAGGATATCATTTGGATAGCACTAGGAAGTATTAACTAGACGTATCATTGCAATTGCAACCTCTCTGCTGTAGATCCGCAGCTGAAAGAGACTAGCTTCTCCAAACAACCAGAATTTAAACTGAGAAACTGAATCAAGTGATTCATAAGAAAATTCTGCTTCTAGAAACTGCACAAACTCCCACACAAGTTTTGGGGAACCCCTGTAAGGCACACAGGAAACTCAGCTGTGACATTTCCTTTCCCCTTCAAACCCACAGAACTTGCTCCTAAAACCATGGAGGCTGGAAGTAGGCATAAACCTGTCAGATAATACTGTGAAAAAAACCCTCTAGGTTTCTGAAGTTCTTTAACTGTAATAGAACATGAGAATTATACTTTAACTGTACAAAGGTACCTCCAGAAGAGAAAAATGTTTAGACCAAACTTCCAGTTATGAGGTATAACAAAAATCCATAAAAACCATTTTTCGCTTCTGTATCTTTTAAACTCTACTACTATCCCAAAACAAAAAAATGCTTCTGAAAGCAGCTAAAGCTTCCTGCTGTCAAAAAAAAAAAAAATTACTTTATAGCATGCAGTTACTGCTCCAGGATGATCAGAAGCAGTTAACTACAAACGCATTTACGCTGAGCATTCAATGAATGCAGCTGGATCTTCAGTGGCAGAGCAACAGCAATTTTGACTTCATTCTAGATTTGCCTAGTCCATGGAAAGGAATCTTCTCCTACTGATTATGCTTTTTGTACAGTCCAGATGGATTGGTAAAATTGAAGGAAATCAGTAAATCCTCAAAAAATTTGCAACTTCAAGTTCTTCACTATCACTACATTATGCTATATAAATATTATATATGCTATATAATATTATACATTATGCTTTTCAAAGCACAACTTTTTGGATTAANGACCAGTACAGTAGAACTTCTAATGCAAAAGGGAATTAAGTACAAGAGCAATAGCTTTACTGAAATAATTCTTAGTTATTTAGGTTTCTAATTATTTTGTCAATGAATTCTTCCAAAAAAGAAAAGGAAGACAAAAAAACTCCTATGAAGGACAAGAAAATGAAAGATTACCAGCTATAAGCATTACACAGACATTTGTATGCTGCTGCCTCAACTTTATCCCTGTTGAGCTGCTACAAGAAGCCAAAAGTCTGATAAACACATCAAATAAGAAATGGAAGGCAGCCAGCAAAACAGCAACTGAAAATGGAGAATAGGAAGAAAGGAAATTCAATTAACTTTCCAGTTTCTTATTAATTTTTTCTTGACAATAAGGTAAAATGATGAAAAATGACAATAGAACCTTAAGTAATAAATAAGAAAGCTGGATCACCCCCCAAAAATACAGTTTTCAGCTTGTCACAAAAGAAAAAAAAAAACACAATCATTTAGGTTGCAGAAGATCCTCAAGATCATCTAATCCACCCACCTAACTACAAAATCCACCACTAAATCATGTCCCAAGCATCACACCTACATGTCCCTTGAATATGTGTAGGAACTGTAACTCAACCGCTTCCCCAGGCAGCCTGTTCCAATGCCTAACCAGCCCTGTATGCGCGGAAATTCTCATAGCCAACCTGAACCTCCTCTGGTACAACTATTTCCTCAGCCTCAAGTATCTTCCTTTCACCGCTCATTGCTACACTTTAGCTTGATCTTTGTCAAGTATTTAGCCTACATCTATTTTGCATCAAGTGCATAATTTAAGTTCCCAAAGGATAGCTGCAATGATGAAGGACCTGGAAAGCAAGATGTATGGAGGAGCAGCTGAGGCCCCTTGGTTCATTCAGCCCAGAGCAGAGGAGGCTGAGAGGAGGCCTCATGGAAGCCTAAAGCTCCTTCACAGGGAGCAGAAGGGCAGCACTGAGCTCTGCTCTCTGGTGACAGCAACAGAGCCCGAGGGGATGGCACGGAGCTTTGTTAGATGGGTTTCATATTGGGGATGAAGAAAGGGTTCTCCACAGAGGGTAGCTGAGCGCTGGAATAGACTCCCAAAGGCAGTGGTCACAGCACCAAGTTGCCAGAATTCAAGGAGCATTTGGACAACACTCTTAGACACAGGGTTTGAATTTTGGGCAGTCCTGTGTGGAGTCTGGAGTTGGACTCCATCCCTGTGGCTCTTACAACTTGCAATATTCTATGATACTGTATATTCTAAGACATTAATAGTTCTTCAAAATAAACCTAGCAATTTGGTCAAGATTCGATGTCCAGAAATGCATCTCATTTTGAATCAAAGATGTCAAGACAAAAACTATTTCTGATTTAGCAGTCGGTCATCCAAAGTGAAAATATTGTGATTTAGTTTGTATTTTTTGCCACACATTTCACAGCTTTGAAGGGTCTCTTCGTACCTTTACTTCTGTGGAGGTAGTTATGCACACAAGCCATGAGTTAATGACCATTTTCACAAAGCAGACCAAGCAGGCGGTAATGTATTTTGGAGACTTTTCCATGACCTCTTTGAAGATTAAGACATGGAATTTTGCATCCAGAATGTCAGAAGACAATGACATTCTAGTCTATATGACCTTCTTATCTTACTCAAAGCCATGATTACATTTATTTTCAAGCTAGTCATGTACTTGAAACTCCTGCTCAGCTAGCAGTATCTAGCTTAGGTCATTCTCAGAATTACCACCACTCCTACACAGCTCCTAGTGTAAGAAGTTACCTTCTTACTTCTCGAGTACCCATCTTCACAGGTCATAAAATCATCTAGGTTTGAAAAGACCTTCAAGATCATCAAGTCCAGTCACCAACCTAACATGCCAAGTCTCATCATGAAACCACATTCTTTAGAGCTACCATACATCTTAAATATCTCCAGGAATGGTGACTGTGCCGCTCCCCTGGCAGCCTGTTCCATTACTGATCACCACTCCAATGGGCTGAGGTTCAGCCAACTACTGAACAGGACTCTAGATCCTTTTTCTGCTGGGCAACTTCTCAGCCACACTTCCCCAAGCCTGCATCACTTCATGGGGTTGTTCTGACCCAAGTGCAAAACCTGGCCCTTAGCTTTGAGTGTCATGTGATTGCACTCTGCTCACTGACCCAGCCTATCCAGATCCCTCCACAAAGCCTTCCTACTCTCAAAGGAAATACAGTCCCACTGAGGCAGATCGGTTCCCTACTTTATCAAGATGCATCACTTGCCCAGCGTACCTGTCCTTGATTAATAATGAACATTAAGCTCATCTAAAAACAGTCAGTCCATTTACCATAAACTATTAGTTACATCAGTTACCAGTTGATCCATTTAAGCATGCATTTTACTGAAATTGCTTAGCGTTAATTAAGTCATGCAGTACCACACTGAACACTTTACAAAGGCTGCTCAACTCTGAATGTTGTCTCTTTCAAATCAAAGCACAACTTTTTGGATTAATTATACCTCAATTTGAAGTCAAAGGGAACTCAGCAACCACAAATATCACATACGTAGATTTCAAGTACATGCAAGTGGAGTTGAGCAAGCCACAGGCCAGAGGAGCAGCCATTCAGTGCTGCAACTCTTCTGATTTCTCCAGTAAATAAGTGCTCAGAAGGTTACAGTTTTAATTTGCATGGATGGTGTCGAAAAGGATTGGAAGTGACAAACCATGTCAGCTTAAATTTGAAACCTTTAAATTTGATCTCTCTCATTTACTGCCAAAGTAAGTGTGCAAGTGAATTAGAAGTCAGCTTTGGGCTCAGTGTGATCACTGGTGAGCAGCTGCCGGCTAGAGTCATGCTTCAGAGCAGATGAGACCAGGGTGAAGTATGTATGATTGTCTTTAGCTGCATTCCCCAGCTTCACTGTTAACATGACTGGAACACCTGATAAATCACTTCCCCAGACTTTTAAGAGACTAAGACTGGAACCTAATTGTTAATAAGCTACAACTTCCTCAGTGAAGCTTCATTGGAGAAAAAGCAATGAACCAACCACAACCAATGTCTACTTCTGAGGTGTTATAGAGCTGAAAAGGTATGGTCTGGTTGACATGAGACAACCAATCTGCTGATTGCTTCTTCAAATTCTTACTATTTCTCAAGCTGTGTTAACAAAAGAACCTAAGTCAGCCTTGCGTAGTTTTATGAGGCTGCCATCAAGCCATATTCATTCATATTACCATCACAAATTTCTCTTGCATTATGCTTGCCAAGTAACCCATAAGCTTTCACAGACTATTGTTTCGATGTCTGATTGCTAGAAGATAGACTTTCTGCTTTCTAGTTAACCTCCAGGACTGACAACTTACAGGGACTTTGAAAAAAATCTTTCAGTCTGAAGGCCATAGTACAAAATTAACTCTTATTCAAGATTACCCGGAACATGTAAAACCCCATCAGCTTCTTTCATTTGTTTTACAAAATGTCTGTGGCCTTCAAAAAGCATTTTATCAGCCTCCAAGAGCAGGACACTTTAGAGTTACCGCTTTGCTCATGAGTGAGACTGCAATGAGGAAAATGCAAGTGTGAGGTTGTACAGCAACGGAGGATGTGCAGCCCCATGAGGGACTGGGAACTGAGGTTACTATCCATGCCTGCCCCATGCCATATTTGTCCCCAAAGGAGGAGGATGATTCAGCAGCAAACAGATTTATATCACAAAGTACACATCACTTCACTAAAAGGTGTGCTTGATTACGAGTTGTGAAAAATTAGTTCTATTTGTAAAGTCAAAGAAAATCCTTAGTAAGCATCTAGCAAACCTCACATTCCAAGACAGATTTATTCAAGATCATTAATGTCTATGCAAGTGTAATTTAATAAATTCTTTAAGAATTTTTACAATGCTATCCCATGCCTGCTAAAGAAATCAGGCAGGCTACTATAGTCCACAATACAGGTCAGCATGCTTTTCACACAGTCTATCCTCCCTGTTATTGAGGAAGGTACTGGTTTTAAGATGTCTGATTGATTTTTGAACTCATGAAGTTCTGGGCACAAGTCAGCAAACCTGTGCTGCTCACAGCCAGTCGCGTGGCTCAGCACAGGGATCCAGCATGCAGCTAGCACATACAGCCATCTACTGATCAGAAGGCATGTTATTCCTGTGCATCTTGCTCTTGACTAGAGTTTAAGGGTAGCCTTGCCAATTGAAGCATTACCTCAAGTCTCAACATAACCAAAATAAGATCATAATGAAGAATTCCACAAGCTCAGCCTACATAGAAGCAAAAGCTTTATTTCATACAAGGCACTGGGACTCATTACCTCCTAATGTAATGATTACTGCTGCCCTAACTTTAATTACAGGGTTCCTTCCACCTACACATGTAACATTATACAAAACAAGCACCAGCCATCAGTTTTAATGTCTTCCCATTACAAAACATGCCCCATATCAACATGTTTTTACAGCAAGCTTCTGTCAACATGCAGTCTCACATCCTTTACCCAACATTCTCAAAATTCTTGCCAAATCAGTGCTATGCACAGCTCTACAGGATGATGAATATCAACTCTTTACCTACTGATCTTTTCACAGTTTTATAGCAACATTTGTGAACTAAGTTATTCACTACTCTTATTTACCAACTCCTGCATGCGATGTAAACAGCTACAAAAATACTGGAAAGTACAGCTACACAATGATAAAGAACTAGTTCTATTTCAGAAGTATTACATTTTCATTCAAAAGGTGTTTCCCAGTTTTTGCATATAAAATCAAGTACCTGTCAGCTGTAACTTGGAAAAATACAAATATGTACACCAAATTTCTGCTCTTTCACAGAATCTTATCTTTCCCAAGGTTCTTCACCTGCAGAACCTAGAAGGCAGTAACTGGACTGTGTTCCAGTTCCCATTGCCTGGTATCAGCTGCAAATTAATCCTATTAGCACAAACACTATTACACGAGAAACAACCCTGCTTCCAATCTATAACATTTTGAAGGTTAACAGATGGACATTAAGTTTCTTTTAAAAAGGAGTTACTTTCAAGTATACAAGTAAATCTTATTCAAAGCAGAATAGGATAATCTGCTCTCCTTCAAAAGACTCCTTCTGTTCTAAAATTTAAGCAGCAGTTGATAATGTCAATGGTTCTTTGAAGACAAATTCCAGCAAAAGATTGTGTCCTGAAACAGACAGTCACCAGATGCTTGAACAGTTTTCAGAGAAAAAAAAATCAGCACTACAATGTACTATGAAGGAACATTGAAGAACAGTGATCTTCAATTTTAATGCCTCCTAAATGCCGAAGGTTTTTATTAGGGCAAAGGGAGACAGTCGCCTCAGTTCTGTGGTAAATCAGCAACACTGCCCATAGAAGTATTCCTGCAGCATCCTATCATCTATATTGTTATTCTACAGCTGAGTACCCTGAAACAAGACAGCATGTCAGTCTCTTTCTGTATCATTTACAATTACGTAATTTGTATGTATCCAAATTCTAATTTGTAATTATAAACATAACATGCAAATGCGTCCACTTCAGTGTGCAAGCTGTAATTAACTGATTTTTGGAAGTCTATACACAGGACCACTTTTCCTAAGAAACCAAATTTCAGCATGGGTAGAAATCTTAATGGTTTTGCTCTTTCCTCTAAGCAGCACACACATTTCAGGTGCTTCAGCATCTCAAAGATTTCCCAGTTCAACCATACAGTTACAAAGCAGTCTTAAGTTCATGAAGTCGACTTATCTACAGAATTTCAGTTGAAGTCAATGCAAATAGTAAATGTAATACTATTAAGACACCAAAACACCATTACATAATTAAGCTGGTTATTTTCAGCATGTAAAGCCTCTGCTAAGATGTTCTTACTCACCTAGGCGAAGCTGAACTCAAACATGCTTCATTCTAAACTATAAGGCTAAACAAACTTAGGTTTTAAGACACACAAGCTATTTCATTTGCCTTACTAAATTGTCAGAGAACTCACTGGACCTGACATATGAGGAACAAGCAAAAATTACACACTTGGCTACTAATAACTCCATTAATTTAACTGAATAACTATTGAGAAGAATGAACCAGACACTGGTAAAGTCTTGTAAAACATCTTTTCTTGAAATTATACATTTCCTATTTTCACTACACAATTCTCCTTATTGGTTCTTTGTACAACTGCCCAAAAGGATTTTAGACAGTAGTTACAGAACCATTAATTTTAAAGTACAGTTAACTGGTTGATAGTTTTCCTATTTCATTTTTTCACCTAACACATGAAGCACTTCAACCAGATTTAAAGCAAGACTTCAACATAAGCTAGACTAATAAAGAGGTTGGAATCATCCATCTACATTTTTTCATGTAATACATCACTTATTTCTGGAGCTAGAAGCACGCATGCAGATACCAAGTATTACGTGATAAAGAGCAGACAAAGGTTTCTGCCCCTTCATTTCTCTTTTCAATGTGAAGGACAAAAAGCACCAGTCTGACAAAGTCATGATTCCAGTGACAACTGGATACATACTTGCAGGAACACTATTTGAAGTAATTTACATACTTTGTAACTTCCTAACATCAGCTTGCATAAATTGTGGAAAGATTCTAACATAGCTGACCTGAAGTTCACTAACTTGCAGCCTGAAATTCTTGGCCACCAAGACAGCTTTTAACATTTGTAGCAAACATGGAGCAAGAGAATTGACTCAAACAGCTTTCTCAGTGAGGCTTTCAGCAATTCAACATCAGGAACAAAGATACAAAATATCAACAGCCCAAGGGCAGGCAGCTACAAGTCACAAGGACACATACCACAGCTGAATGCAACAGCCACCCCGAACTCCAGCACGTTGCAGACAACAGCTGGCTCCGCTTCAGAGGCAGAGATTGCAATTGGCAGCCCCTCACACCTCAAGGAGCACATCAATGCATCGAGAGAAGGCACAGGAATAGGGCTGAATCGATGTGATGTGCAGCACAGCTTTGTGACCACTTCAACTGAACCCAACATCATTTGGCTGTCATCCTATTACATTAGAAGATCAGCTCGTGACTTCTCTCCCAGCCATCCCAAACACTTGTAAGCATTGGTCTACAGAGCTGTAGGTCACCTGCCAGCCACATCCTCAGATTTACATGGAGCCACGCAGTGTGAGCCACACAGGACTGCTGTTCCGCTCAGCATTACTGAGACAAAGAGCACCCCACAGCTCCTGACACATCAGGTGTAGAGGGATCACTGCTCTTCATCTGCAGCTAAGAAACTGAAAAGGAGCATGTTTGCCATTTGTGAAAGAAATGCACCAGAATGTACTGTAAGCTCCTTAACATTTTAGTTATAGAGACACTTATTTTGAAGCAAAGATGTAGATTCTGTGCTTGTTTTTAAGGTTCCAGCCTTGATCTTAAGGCTTGCCACACATGTCCAAGCAGCCAGCTATTATGCTGGCACACATCAGCAAAGTAAAAACCACCTGGAGGGGTCAACTGCTCCCAAAACTTCAAGCCACCCCACAGAGCAGCTCAACTTGGGACCATTTATAGTTTAAGCAATGAAACACTGCACCTTAAGGCTCCCACAGGGACAGGGAAGCCCTCTCCTCGCTGACCCGCAGAGCAGCAGCCACTGCCTCCCTGGGGGCTCACGCAGAGCCGAACGGTGCGAGAACGCCCGGGAGGAGGAGGAGGAGACCCCCGCACCCCGCGCTCTGGGGCGGCCCCGCACCCCTCCGCCGCGCGGCCCTCAGGGCGGCCCCGCGGAAACTTCCAGCAGCGCGGGCAGCACTCGGGGGCCGCCGCCGCTCGCCCCTCACCTTGGTTGACCAGCCGCAGGGCGTGGGTGAAGGACGGGTCCAGGGAGTCCTTCTCCGCCATCAGCTCGGGGAGGTACTTCTCGTCCATGGCGGCAGCGGTCCGGAGCGGCAGCGGAGCGCCGGGAGCCCCCGCAGGGAAAGCGGCGGCGCGGGGCTGGGTCCCGGGCGGCGGTAAATCCTCGGAGGCAGCGCTTCCCCCCGGCCGCCTCCCGCCCGGGGCTGCGGGGACGCATCCAGAGGGAGCGCCGCGAGTCCCCGGCCGAGAGCGGGGCGGGAGGGGACGGCCCCCGGACACGGAGAAATCCCTCAGTGGAAGCGCACGGGACGGGGAGAACCGTCAAAAAGGCGCTCCGAGAGCCGCCGAGCCCGGGCGGGACGCGCCCTTCCCGTACACACGCGCGGCGAAGAAAATCGTACAAAAACAGAGCTGGCTGGCACAGACAAAACCTGCGCACCTTCCGCGGCGCCGCGCCGACTGAGCGGGCGAGCCCCTCCGCTCCAGGTTTAAATACCCCCGGATAGGCCCCGCCCCTCAATCGCCCAGCGGCCACGCCCCTCACCTTCCCAGCCACGCCCCAAGGCATTGCTGCGCCCACGCCTCCGCCCAAAGGGCGGTGCTGCTTCAGCCCAGTCCGTGTCGCCCCGCCTACTCGGGTGGCGATTTCTATTGGCTGACTTAGCTTGTCACTTAGGGGCAGTCACAGCTTGTGATTGGTGCTGCTCCTGAGTGGCCGCCCTCACCGTCCTGCCCCTCAGTTGTGCCGGAGCCGCGCGGGGCTGTGGTGGCGGCTTCTCGCGGGGCGGGGCGCTGTGAGGGGACGTGGAGGTCTTTGACAGGCGTTGCGGACCCTCTCCTGAGCGGCGGGCTGATGCTGCTCTCAGGGAGCTCGTGGGCTCCTCCACACACAGGCGCTCGGCCCGGAGAGCTGTAGGGGGGGATGCCTGCCGCTTCCCCTTCCCTCCACCCCGCTCTCCTCAGCGCCCTGGGGCGGCACGGGGGGCCCGCGCAGCTTCTCGCCCCCCCTCGAGGGGAGGGGAGAAAAAGGCGTGAATCGCTTCCTAAATGAGAGCCGAAACCACATTTTCGACTCTTTTCTCCCCCTAAAAGCAGTCATTCTGCTTACGCGGCATTTTATGCTTGCATCGCTGGTACCAAGACCTTAAGCCAGAAAATCCCATTTCTGCCGAACTACACCGCTGTGCCATGGTCAGTGGGGCTGTGGTTCCACAGCTGCCCGTGTTCGGGTGGGAGAGGCCGAGTTGAGAGCTCATCTCTGTGGTCCTGCTCAGTGAGTGCAGTTGGGACCTTGGACCATCACTCCCTTCTGCTCTGGGCCATCCCGCAGCTCCCTTGTGGGACCTCACACAGCTCCCTTGTGGGACCTCACACACCTCCCTTGTGGGACCTCACACAGCTCCCTTGTGGGACCTCACACACCTCCCTTGTGGGACCTCACACAGCTCCCTTGTGAGACCTCGTCTGTTTCGTCAGTGCTCTTTGGTGGCAGAAGCCCATGGGCAGCGAGAATGGCCGTTCTCTGTAACGCAGCACAAAGGCAAAACAAAAGTACTACATCACCAGAGCCAAAACCACGATGTTGGATTCTGAAATCGCGTGATTAGCTGCAGCAAAAAGAGTGTTGAAACTGTTATTGCTCTGTGGTGATGATCGCATTGCTTCACACTTGCTTTTGTATTACATGCAAAGTAGGTTTGTAATCTGTTTTAGTCATATCTTTCCACAATGGGGAGAGAAAGCTCTAAAAAAAGGCTGCTGTGAGAGATCTCTCCAAGTTCAGAAGCAGAGACTGAGGCTCCTTTCTGAGAACCACATGTACTCTCTCACCCTTAAAACAGAAGAGCCGTATATTAAGCCTTAAGATAAGATATTAAGCCTCAATATAAGATACCTTAATAATTAAGGTATTTTCTTATTTTATTTTACTGACTGGAATATCTCATAGAACAATGCTCAGTGTGCTACAGTATAAAAGCTACATGATTTACATTCTCTTGACGACCCTTCCAAATAACTGACCCAGCAGTAAGTAACAAGAACCAGAAATAGATTTTCAAAAATATATTTTTAAAATTCTCCTGCATGACATCAGCCTTGGCAGATACAACTAAAACATACCAGCAACTGCAAAAAGTTGCATTACAATGAATGTTTTATTTCAACCTTCCGTATACATCTATAAAAAAACTCCTGAAAGGCAGCCATCTGTTGTGAAAGAAGCAGACACACACAAATTTGACACAGAACAATATGTAGGAGTGTAATCTTTACTGAATGACCTGGAGCAAAATAATCCCTACCTTTGCCAGTAAAACTAAAAATGTAGTTAAAGTCCCTCTACAGCAAACAGAACCTCAGAAAGAAAAGTGGCTGTATTATACAAATGGTATAAAACACAATGTACGTTTCTTGGAAGAAGTCATATTCCTCCTGGTAGCTGATTAAATAAACATTTGATGTTTCAAAAAAACCACACTATTTCTTCCCAAAGTATACCAATTTTCTCTTGCTTACGATACAAAAAGAGTTACTGGCTGTCTGTAGACTTGTTTTCCACTAGGTCTATAGTAAAGTATGAAGTAAATGATCCACATTTTATCCTATTATTGAAACTCAAAACTTGAACGTAAGAACTAGGTTGTTTTCTGCAGTGGAACTCAATAGCATATGATAGAAGGAGAAGAGGACAGAAAAGATGGGGAAAACATAGGTTGGGCTGAAAGTAATGCCTCCTATTTATTTCCATGGAGACTACAACAGATACAAAGAGCACAGTAGCACTATTTGATAGAGCAGATTCTCAACAAAAAAAAAACAACAACACCATTTTGCAACATGGTCACCAGCATTAGCGTTTTTGCCAGTGATGAACAGGAGCCTGCATGTCGTGCTTGTAAAGACCTGCACCAGCAGAGGTGCCGCACTGTCAATGTTGCCACCACTGAAATGCACCACCACCCCTCACTGTGCTGACATAGAATCATAGAATCATGGAATGGTTCAGGTTGGAAGGGACCTCAGAGATCATCTTGTTCCAACCCCCCTGCCATGGGCAAGGACACCTCCCACTAGACCAGGTTGCCCAAAGCCCCATCCAGCCTGGCTTTGAATACTTCCAGGGAGGGGGCATCAACGACTTCTCTGGGCAACCTGTTCCAGTGTCTCACCACCCTCACAGGGAAGAATTTCTTCCTTATATCTAGTCTAAATCTACCCTCTTCCAGTTTATAACCATTACCCCTTGTCCTGTCATGATCTATCCTTGTAAAAAGCCCCTTCCCAGCTTTCCTGTAGGCCCCTTCAGGTCCTGGAAGGCTGCTATCAGGTCCCCCCACAGCCTTCTCTTCTCCAGGCTGAAGAGTCCTAACTCTCTCAGCCTGTCCTCGTAGGGGAGGTGCTCCAGCCCTCTGATCATCTTCGTGGCCCTCCTCTGGACCCGCTCCAACAGCTCCACATCCTTCTTGTGTTGGGGGCCTCAGAACTGGACACAATGCTCCAGGTGAGGTTGTTTGATATCCACCAACGTTCAACAAGCATTGATGAATGTCAGTGTGTGCAAATTTTTCTGCATAAAGGAATTCAGTGACACACCTTTGCTTCATCCAGACCTCCATGTCAGACACCATTTGGTCGGACTGCCCCTCTTCTGCCATCTGTCACACGGCAACAAAATAGAATGGAATGTTGGTTAGAAGGTTCAACCTCTACTGCCATACCACCAACATTTGCCTCTGACATCATGGCGCAACATAATAAAATAGGAGGCATTACTTTCGGATCATCCCTCATAGGCTACAGAAAGCAGCTTGGGATGCGGTTACCTGGAAAGCCTCCTGAGTGTAGTCCTTTTTGTCCAGAAAAAGCAAGAAGCACCAAATCCTTGAGGATGGATTGCTTTCCTGCTACAGAGATAAAAAGCAAGAAAATAAGCTTGAATGAGTCTGCCTAGGAAGTATTACCTTTACTTTTCACAAATGTATATGTCATGAGTCTAAATTTTCAAAATTCACAACTTAAGTGTGTTTACACCTGGTCTCCAACAGTAACATAAGTAGGATTTTGATGTTTGTTCACTTTGCTGTCTATATATGCACACATGCAGAATTCAGTTCAGTAAGTGTGTGTTGGTTCGGAACCAGCATCAGAACATTTCTTACAGCACCAGTTATCTGACCTGGCACTGTGTCTGTGTTCACCTGTAAAAATGACAGAAGCCAAAATTAATATCCACACGTAACAGAAGCATTGGGACACTTTAGTACCTTCTCTGCAGTGCAGTTCACTTCTTCTTGTACCTTTTTATGCAAAGGGATGTGTGAGAGCTGTGCGTGAAGAGGCTGCAGCTGGGTTGCATCCCCTCTCCAGTACGTAGAAGTTTAGCTTGTTGCAGGTGCATTTTCCTTGTTTGCTGGCTCAGTGTAACGAGCAGTATTTTCAGGATTAGGTCTTTGTTCCTAATATTGTAAATACACCTAAATGTTCATGATTTTGCCCAAATTACTGTCCAGTCATTTTTATTTTATAACTGGTGTTGTTCGATTAATTCAATGGTCTTACCAAGCTGCCACTGACCACGGTGGACTTTGTATGACTATGATGTCGTTCTTACCTCTGATTTACTGATTTAAAGCTCAAACTTAGCAGACTGCTAAGAAATTATTAATTATTTGAGCCTTCATCTCATTGAAATGCATACAGCTGAGACCTATAGAAGCAGGGTTTATTTTGGGAATAGTTTGTCACAAATACCGTATCTAGTGAATATGTCCTTGATGTGACTCACCATGGTTCTGATTAGCGTGTTGCTAAGTAGGTGCTGGCTTCCTTAGTGTTCCAATGTATCAATTGCCAACTTCTATTAAGCACATTGAAATTATCATTGCACTTTTTTGTTTTTTCCCCAGTATTGCTGTGGCTGATTTCTTTTTACTTGCACTTGGGCCGAAGTATGAAGAAATAGACAGGAGCACACTATAGATCAACACGTAGCATGAAATGTTTTCAAAAGCTCTGGATGCATTCATGTAAAAAGTTGTAGCTGTCTCTTTTCCCCATTTGCTCCATACTTGAAAGTGAAAGCTGCTTTCATCCCCAATGAAACTTACTCCTAAAGCTGTTTCATTTAAAAGATTTTTGCATGATTTTCCTATTTTATTCACTGTTTTCTACATTTATTTTGAAAAGAAGTAATATTTGTAGGAATAAAATATCTTGTGTTAGGGAAAAATAGTTTTTCAGGCATATAAACTCCCATTGAGAGCCACTGCAACATGTGCAGTCACCTGTTCATCCAAGTCTTCTGTTTGTTTTGTACTTTATTTTATGACATTGAATGTCAGAAATGGACTGACATGAACCTTATGGAGTTCCACAGGGATTAGGTGTCCCTGCTCCTAGCAGATATCTTTGAAGGTCCCTTCCAACCTAAACCATTCTATGGCTCTATGACATGCAGAGTCCTTCATGTGGGGAGGAGCAGCCGAAGGCACCAGGACATGCTGTGGTCCAGCTGGAAAGCAGCTCTGCAGAAAAGGATCTGGGGTCCTAGTAGAGATCAAGTTGAACATGAGTGAGCAATGTGCCATTGTAGCATGAAAGGCCAAGAGCTTCCTGGGGCTGCTTTAGGAAAAGTGTAGCGAGGAGATCAAAGTAGGTGATCCTTCCACTCTACTCTGCACTGGCAAGGCCAGACCTAGGGTGCTATGTCGATTTCTGGGCTCCCAGTACATGAGAGACATGGACATACTGGAGACAGTCCAATGTAGGCCCACACAAATAATTGAGACTGAAGCATCTCTCCTATGAGGAAAGGCTGAGAGAGCTGTGACTGTTCATCCTGGAGGAGGCTGAGGGGATCTTACCAATATCTATAAATGCCTGAAGGGAGGGTGCAAAGAGGATGGAGTCAGGCTCTTGTTAGTGGTGCTCAATGACAAGACAGGAGGGCACAAACTGGAACGCAGGAGGTACTGTTTGAACATCAGGAAGCACTTCTGTGCTGTGTGGATGACTGAGCACTGGCACAGGTTGTCCAGAAAGGCTGTGGAGTCTCCTCCTTGGAGACCTTCAGCAGCCACCTGGACATGGTCCTGGGCCCCCTGATCTGGGTGTCCCTGCTTGAGCAGGGTTTGGGCCAGCTGACCACCTAGAGGAGGGTCCAGAGATTCCTTCCAACCTCAAAGATTCTGTATCACACAAATTTTTAAAAAGATTTGTATGCCTCTTTCATGTTGTACATTTTTTTTATTGTGTTGTCGAATCAGCATGGAAAGAGCCAAGGCTTTGTCAAGATTTTTGTTGAATCAGATCTGATTTTGTTTAGTTTCTACTCTTCATGTGTACCCATATGTTACATCAAATATATATATATATATATCCCCAAGTAAGTACTATCTGATAAACATAATTTGACATTAATCAAGATGCTACAGCAGAATAAGTACAGGACAGAATTTTTTATTGTATTGTTGCCACCATCTGTGAAATCATCCAAACTGTGATCCCATTACTATTTTCTTCTTTCCTTCCCTAGTTGCTCTAGAGTTCTGCTGGTCTAAGTTATCATCTTCATTATGTTCTTTGGGTCTTATAAAAAGAAACATGGTTTTAATCGCTTTAGGCTCTAACTCTGGAGAGTTAGATACCCCTCTCTTCTTGGATGTAATCAAAATGATTAACATAGCCACACCTGCTTTCTATTAACTGTGATTCAATTTTAGATTGTACCACCTAATATTTTTTCCTGACATCAGTATTTTCCCATCATTTTGTTGTTGTTTTTTTCAGCACAACATTGATAATGGCTAGTTCCAAGCAGTTCTTCCAGTGTATCATTTAACTTTCCTTAAAAATCTTACATGCAACAGTTATGATAAAAATCAGTTATTGAACTGCTGTCTTCTAAAGAGCTGAAAAGTGTGCTGCTACTCTCTGCTTGGGCTGACCTGCTGCTATCCATGTTGGACACCTAATACGTGGAATGTATGAGAACTGGCGAGATGAAAGATGACATTGTCTGCAGAAGGTAAAATTTAGCATTCCTCCTTATTTTTCTTAGCAGGCTTTTAAAAGCTAACGTGCTGTATCACAACAGCCTCCTCATTTCTTGTGCAGTAATTGAGACAAAACACTGCAGTGAGTTCATCACCTTCGTCATTATGTTCTTGTAAGCTGTGATCTGCAGGACTTTTTTCTTTTGTTTACACACTGCTGCTAATGGCAGTTTTAACAGTTCTTGTAGTCCTGAAATTGGATGCACGTACACCTTGGTCATATAATCTGCCTTCAGACATCATGAAGAACTTAATTTTCTCTGCAATATTTCATGAGATTAAAAAATCTCTTCTAATTTTTTTTTTTTAGTTAAGATGCAATGATTTTATGTCCTCTGTCCCAGTATTGGTTTTGTACATGCTTTTTTATTAAATATCAGATTTTGACATTTTCTTTTATATACATGCTAATATTTCATATAGTTCTAAAGATGCAGAAGATATCGGTATCATCATGGTGAAAGGACTTCTTTGTATATTCTTTTTCTCTTGTCTCATATTTGATTTTTATGTATGCCTTTTCTATATGTATAAAATGGTTTATAAATACTTCCTCACTATTTCTTTCTTGATTCTCTACTGTAGCTATGAAGAACATTGCTAAATTTCTGTGCTAGGAGCTTTTGCCAAATTGTGTGCACTTTGCTTTCCTATTTTCCTGTGTATCAAGCTTGTAAATATGGTGTGCTTTGTGCACTTTGTGTTTCTCTTCTCTGCTGCTGGACAATTGATATATACTACAAACCTGGATGCATCTGGTCTTTCCACATATTGCTCTGAGTGTGCGTGGTGCAAAGTCCATTGCACCCATATTTTTCTTAGATCTGTTTTCTTCCTGGTCACACCTCTTTTAGCTCATATGTTGTTTGCTTATGAATATTTTCTTTTGTTTGTAGGACAGTTTTTTCCAATGTGAAACTGTTATCATTTTTTTCTCATGCAGTCTCATTAGAAGCCTGTCTTTCACAGACTCTCTTTCCTAACTACCAAAGCCTCATAAGCCGTGACTTAACATTTGTCTTAGAAAGACCTTGATGTGTCTCAAAAAGCATTTATATTGGTGTGGTGGTGTTATCTCTAAAAAAGAAACAGGCTTCAATTCAGAATGTTAATCTGTGTTTTCCTGTCTGCTTTTATAAGGTTATTGGATAACTGGGATTTTAAAACATCCCTGCCTTTTTCCTTGTGATCTAATAAAAAGAGTGGCTATTAAGAGTGAATATTATGAACCCCAAGCCCTGAAAAAATCTGCTGCATTAGTGCATCTTCTACCTACCACTGTTTTCTGCAGTAATTCTTTTCTCATCTACTCTTGGACTACTTCCTTCATTATTCTGAATGAAAACTGCAGTTGATTTCTCCATAATATGTTGGAAAATATTGTTCATACTGCTCAGAGAGTTAGGGTAAACTAAAGATATATAATAGAGGCCATTTGGTGATGGTAGTTTATTGCATTTGCATTTAAACAGAGTTAACTTAGACACAAGAATTGTGAAACAGACTTACAACAGGACAGATAGGAGAAAAATGTCCATTTTTCTTTTGGAAAAAAAATCCAAAATTGTACAAGGTAGTGGTTTTTTAGTCCAGGTACTCAACTATACCAACTATTACTAGAATGAACCAGAAAAAACTTTGTGATGACTTTGCAGTCTACGATGAGACCAAAATTCACTAACAAACAATGAGGCTTATGAGTGACCTTTGAGAGTCTGTGTATCTAAAGGGAGTTTTTGAAGCAAAGCAGCAGTCGTAGGAGAGCCCCAAAGGAGACATTGAAAAAGAAATCAACTGCACACACAGCACACTGTAACTAGTTCATCTTCTGTTAGTGGGTGGGAGGTATGCTCATTCTACACTTTCTACAGGCAACAAATGAAAAGACATGAACTCACCATGAAAGACAGCAAGACCTGAGCTCCCGCTCGAAGTATTCAGGCAAATCAGTATGGGAAACATTGATTTTATGGGTGCTCCCACTCTGTCAGGTATATATCATGGTCAAGCAATGCAAAATGTTCTCAGTATCCTTAGTATCCTTTGTTGTTGGTATCTTCCGTGATTCAGAGGGAAAAAGGACAGGACCACCAAGCATTTGAATCAGAGATTTACTCAGTTCACTAGCAGTTCCTGAACAGGCTAGCATGTTTTTCTAACTAGCTCCAAGTAAAGTTGTGCACTTTTAAGACAAAGTGGTTGTGTTTTCTATGGCCCAACATCTTCAAACCTATTGATACCAGCTCAACAAAATGTTCATGTGGGGATCTCAATGGTTAATTTTGAAATATCACAGAATATACTGCCAATACATACAAAACACCTGTTTTGGAAAAGGTTTCAGTTGTCCATATCTTCATAATATTTACGTAAGTCACTCCGAAAAAAATGCCTCTTATTTATTTGCATGGAAGCTGCAACAGATACAAAGAGCGTAATAACCCTATTTGATAAAGCAAATTCTCATCTACAAAACTCTACTTTTCAACATAATCACCACCATTAGCTGGGTACTCTCACCAATGATGAACAAGAGCCTGCATGCCACACTCGTAAAAATCTGTACCAGTGAAGGTGATTGACTGTTCCTCAGCTTCTACGATGGCATCATTGCTAGGAAAATGTTGCTGGTGCAGTCCAGCTTTCACTGTGCTGACATCCACCATTTGACCTCCGTAAACATTCAGCAAGTGTTGATAAATGTCAGTGAGTGCCATTTATTTCACATGGAGGAATTCAGTTCCACACTTTTGCTTCATACGCACTTCCATGTCAGATGCCATTTGGTCAGACTGCCCCTCTGCTGCCATCTGTCACACGGCAACAAAAAGGAACGGAATATTGCTGGGAAGGTTCAACCTCTACTGCCGTACCACCAACGTCTGCCTCTGACACTGTGGCCCAACATAATAAAATAGGAACAGCTCTTGTATATTGGTAATTATTAGTAATAGAAAAAGAGATTTATGGTGGAAAGGCAGAGTTATGTCAAATGCTATATTTATGAAATCTGTCAAGAAAATCATTTTTCATTTCTCTATTTAAGATAAATTATTCTGGGTGGAAGAATCAATTTTAATCATTTACCAGGATTATTCCTTCAATAACTTGTCTCACTGCTGGAGAAAAAGCAATGTTTTTATCATTAACTCCGGGTGGTCGCAGAGTCAAGTAGCATTACCTGGAGATAGGGAAGAAAGGAAGTTGTTAGGACAGTTGTTGCAATGATTATATCAGCTTTACAGTAATAAGGTGATATGTTGTAAGCTATTTTACAGCCTCCTACTACATCCAGTTTTAGAAATGTTTAAAGAAGTTAGGCAATGGCCGACATCTTAGGAGACAGAAGTCAGTGTGCACTGCTCTGTTAAAAACAAAACAAAACAAAAAATAAGGACTGGTTATAACTGCAAAGCAGGTATTGGGAGTTTTATGATGTAACAAGAAAAAAAATCTGTAAAAGTAGCAGATCTTGATAAATTAAAATCTCGGAGCACTAATAAATCTCAAGGGGAAAGAGCTCTGGGAATACTATCTTGCAGTTGTATTTTAAGAGACTGGCTTTGAGGTCTTAAAAAAAAAATCTAGAGGTTGTCCCAGATTTGTGAGTCCTGAATGTGTTGTGGAAACAAGACAGAGCACATAGAATGCAACAATATAGGAAGACTTGATAGAGCTCTCTTGCTTTGGGGACTGGTAAAAGGAAATGTGTCTCTGAGAAGAGAAGTCACTGAACAAAAATCTACCTGTTTCTAGAAATGTTCCTGAGAATTGAGTGACTGAGTATGATTTTAGATTTCTAATTTTGAACTCAATTGGAAAACAATAGTCCTGACCATATTTTTGCAAACATAGCAGCACTTCTGTCAACATGCTGAGTTTTAGCAAACTGAGCGAACACGAGATGCAGAGCTATTCCTCTGTAGTTCAGTGTGTAAAGTGAAATGTTAAGACAAAAGTATGCCTTTGCTTCCCTGCTAAAAGCGTTTAATTGGGTGTAGTATCTCTCCCTCACCCAATCATTTTCCTTAATTTGGAATATTGACTTAATGCAAGTCTATAACTTAAATTGAGAAATATATTTTTGTCAGAAGAAAAGTTACTAAAAATTAATACTTTGTCTTATTATTTTATCAGTGAAGAACCAGGAATGTTAGCTTCTGTAAAAAAAAATGCTTAGTAAGGCTTAAAAGGTATCTGAGCACAAATTTCCTTAAAAATTACACATCACTGGGCTAATACTGAATTTTGGCTTTTATTCACAGGCTTCTAGACAGATTTTTTTGAAATGAGTGGAGAATTAGAACATACTAATTCCCAAGGAAACAGCCTCTGTTTTCTTAGGAAACTGTTTAATTTTATTTAACTTGGACAGTTTATCTCTTAAACAGTTCAAGTAAAAGAGCAATGCTTGAAAAATTGAGTAAAAATGGGTCTTTTAAATTACCTTGAGAAGCTAAGGATATCTTTACAGCACTAGTAGCTAGTAATTGATGCATTCATCCTAACTCTCAACTTTGCTGCTGCAGCAAGTCATGGAAATTAGCATAACAATTCTAAAGAACAAATGGGTCCCTTGCTGTAAGTTCCTTGGCTACTGATATTTTCATTTATTACTGTGTTTCTTTTCTGGTGCTTTGCCACACATCTTTTGTTCACATGATATAATATGCAGTTCAAATTACCTCATTCTGTGTCTGTTTTTCAATAAACAGAATACGTTACACAAATATGCCATGTTCTTAGTTGTATTGTAAAACAAATGCAGCGTTCTAAATGACACAAATAATTTGATTTTTAATATTCATTAGTGTCATTTTTTATTTTACTTTATGATGTTCTGTATTATAGCTATAAGGATAATAACGTGATCTCTTGTGCTCTATGTTGCATTAGATTTCCACAGCAGATTAGGAAACAACCCTAAAAATATCCAACCCTAAATATATCCAGATATGTTTCTATCTCATTTTTTACAACACATAAATAGAACAGCTATAATTTTATTCTAGTAACAGGTCTAATTTGAGAAAAAACACTTCAGGTAGGCTGGGACAAATTAAAGCCTAAAAGTGGGAATGTGTGAAAGAAACATATGCTTCCATTTCAAGATTTGTGGTATTTAGCTATGGCAGTGTTGATGTCCTGCTGGTTTTTTCATATAGAGGAGTATATGAGCAGTCAAATTTCTTTAACAAGATGGGCCAGTAGTCAATTGCAGCTTTATAGAAGAATGTTTTGGCAGATGCTGTTGTTTTTCACATACAGGAAAAAAAATCCACATGAATTTTCTTTTTGACAGCAGTCTTACAGTGTGCTGTGTGATGCAGAATGGTAGGAAAACAGGGTGGAACAGAGCCCACAAGGCCACCCAGTCCAACTGTTTGGCCAAGGGAAGAGACCAGGGGACACTAATGTCAACTGAACTGCCTTGAGAAAGAATTGGATGCAAGACTCCAAGTAGGGCCCTTTCCTTATACCTACAATATCCTTTGTAGTAAAGTGAGCCAAGACAGAGCTCATTGTAGGATTTGAGCTTTTGTCCTAAAGTTGTAAAAGAATGTATATAATGTTTATTCCACTTGGTCTACAGATAGAGGTTGCTTGTGTGCACCCTGCATATATTCATTAATATTTACCAACTCCAAAGAATGCGAACAGTTACATTTTGCTTTTAGAATGTAGGTTTCTATACAGCTGTCTACCTATCCTTTCTTACATGAAGCATACCAGAGAAAAACCTATCTTTGCCCCTTGCTGTACCATCTTCCATGTCTTTCTAATGTGTCTTAGTCTTCACCAACTATAGTTTGAAAATAATATTTGCAATACTGTCTTCCAATTAACCTCTTTCTAGCCAAAAATTTAATCTATTTCTTCCTTAAAACCTACTGCAATAAAATTGCTGCAGGCTGATAGTCTTCCATGTCCCATTAAATGTAAAGGCTAGACTTGTGAAAGGTTAACAACAAAGTTATGGGTTTTTGAAGAATAAATTCCAAATAAAATTTTTGTAATTAAAATTTTAGTGTTTCTGTCATGTTAGTTAGATTGCCATATGCCAGAATATGGGATGGGTGGAGTTCAGAAGCAGAACTTAATCTAATTGCTTCAAATCAAAAGGACTCAGAAAATCAATTTAATAATAGATGTGAAGATAGTTATTACTACGGAAGTGGTAAGACAAAATGTATTAATTCAGTTAAAGAAATGAAGTCATAATAAGTGTGCTTGTCTGGTTTTCCTTTTCTATTGTAAAGGAAACTTGATGTCAGGTTTAAAAAACAAACACTTTAATTTGAGGGACAAGAAGTTCTTTTCTTCTCAAAGCATGAAATCAGTCTGTCCACTAAACTTACGGGATGGTTCATTCTTATCCAGCAGCTTGCCAGATCTAGGCTGATGGCATTCCCTTGCTATTACTGTCCTGTGATTGACAGCATCAATATTGGTACCCCTCTGAAGAAAAAAAAAAATATATCAACTATTTGGACTAAATGATCTTGTAGGTCCTTTCCAACCTAGTATTTCTATGATTCTATGATTAAAGTTATTGTTAATATAGGAAACTTTAGTCCACATCTTCATTTCAGAGACATACAGTTACATTGTATGTATAATTTCAAGGTAGCATATGAGACACTGGAAGAAAAAGAACTTAATTATAAGCAAATACTGTTCAAATAATCTTTTATCACAGGTAGCTTTCTCTTACTTACACTGAGCTCTCAACTTTTGTTTTGCTTTGTTTTTGTTAAAGCAAAGAAAATCCATACATCATTTTACACAGTTTACTTTCATCCAGATATGCTGATACAGCAGGAGTCTTTAATGGAGTAATTTCTGGCCTGATTTTATAAAAGCCATCAACCTTTGCCCTTTAAAACCACAAAACCCTATAGTCTTACACCAGTAGTAGTATTTGTAAAGTGTTTCTTCATCCAAATTGAGAAAGAAAAAGCTCTGGAATTCTGAATCCACTTCTGATCGTCCAGACTCTTAGATCCAACCTACCAAAAGGTGGGATTGGCTCTCATACTACAAAGTATGGAAGAAATAGAAAATGGGTTAATAATATGAATTATCATATTAGCTGTGATTAACAAATCCTACGTTGTTTTTAAGACTTTTTAAGGTCTCAAAATGGAAGCTCTCACTATAGCCCTAGGTATTTCCTGTACTACATCGTGTTGAAGAAATTAGAAAACTTTGTTATCCCTCCAAACTTTGTTATAAATAAATCAGTTTTAATAGACAACAGTGTACAGATGCTACAGTCTAGTAAGCTGAGACAGGATAAGGTCTCTATAAAAAATTAATCTTTCCTCTTTATTAAAAAATAACTGCAGACCCCAATTTGAGAAAAACTGCAGTGCCAATTGTTGTAGTGGCTGATTTGACTGAGTCAAATCCCTGACAAAGGTTCAAGAATGAGGTTTCCTTTTATGTGGTTCTTGAGAGCTATTAAAGATAACATATATAATACAATATAAACAATAATTTACAAAACAGCCTGGGAAATGTAGTTCTACTGCAAGTGATTATTTTGGTAATTAACCCCTAAGCATGCTGCTAAACAAGGATGAAGAGCTGGAGTGCTTGATTAAACTGTGTGTTACAGGGAAAGACAACGTAGCAGCAGCAAGGCAGTGTTGGGGGTGATAAGGATCTATAACCTTGTTGGTGCTCTGTTTGATATCTGGACATTTTAGATCCTGTGTTGTGAGTGCTTTCTTTAAGAAAGCTATATCCTTTATATGAACATAGTGTAGGATACTTCCATTTGGTTTTACGTTATTTGTTTAACAAAAGAGTATGTGAGCAACGTGCAATAAATCAGCTGCTGAAACCCATTAAGATTCTTTGTGGGAATAGCTGAAATCTTGAATTTTTTTACATTATTTCAATATTCAGACAAAGAAGTGATGCACCTTTTGCTTACAGCCCTCTGTAACCTATGTGATGTAATTCATAGTTTTACACCCCCTAGAATTCAGTTTCCTGCAGTGCTGATGCTGTAGTGTTCTGCACACAGTTGTTGCTGTACTGCCTGAGAGCATTTTCAGTCTCTTGAATCTCAAAGACATAGAATTTCTTGAAAAATGCAACTATTTAGTTTACAACACATTTTTAAAAGAGAGCCACCAGAACTGAATAATATCTTTCAGAAATTCTCAGTGAATTCTTTTTGTTTTCGGTCTGAACCTGCCAGTGGGTATTTAAAGCAAAATACTGACTTGTAAATTTAATCTCACATGAACTAAGCAATAAAAATGTATAGCATGTTTTGTGTATGAAAAACAATTAACTCTTAATAAGACCTTAGCACAAATTTTTAGAGTGGAAGGAGAAGAGAATAGAGGGTGAGTTAGAAGTGCTGACAACCATAACTGCAGCTTCTCACTTCTTTGTTTTCATTACTAACATGACAGTGAGGCTGCCACCTATGATTCCACAAAGAGAGCTCACCAAGGATTATGCTCCTCTTCAGCATGAAGGTGACACAGTATTCATTTGGGTGGAAAGCTGGTGCCAAACACATCTCTAATGCAACTTGACGTGCCTAGTGTAGCAGACTTGACCTCCAGCTACTGTTGCAGATGTATGTGGATCGCCTATAGATCTTGTGTCATATTGCCTCTCCCTGTATAAATGATACCCTATTCTCACGTCTCAAGGAGTCTCAGGTAACACCAGATGTTCATGCTTAGGCAATTGAATTGAACCCTTCCCATTCCTGGACAATTTATTTCTGACTTATGGAAAGTCAATGAAAAGACACTATCCTCTTTGACAGACAAAAATGGTAGGAGTGATTTGGATTTTTCATCCCAGTTAAGAAAACAGATGTATTGACTTCAGACTGTGTTTACTTTTCTGTAAATGACTGAGATGTGTCCAATGGCAACATTCTGTTTCTTTGATGTTAACCCCAATGAAATATCTCATTAGCTGATTTGTTTTCACAGGCCAAGTCTGCTCTGTAAGGTTAGTGATTATTTAAAAAGAAATGTTTAAATAAGAATGTAAATGCTTGCTCCTCTGTAGTTTTACTAGGGTTACTAGGGAAATTGAAATTCTTCACCAAGCTTTTCATATCCTGACAATGTTTAATGATGATGGTGCTTTGGTAACCTCTTCAAAGTATACAAAACAGGCTAGCATGAGAGCAGATGAAAATATCTACCAATACAACTGCTAATTGCTATGGTCACATTGTGCCAAAGGTTATGCAGATGTTTAACTTCAAACATACACACAGATATGTTGCGATGACCTCTAATGAGCTCACTTGTAATGGAGACAGAGAGCCTCAGAAAGACAAAATGAGCCTTCTGCATCTTCTCACTTTTCCATGATCCTTATTCTGTGATCAAAAATATTCTGAGAACAGCTTCAGTGCTTTGCTTTTTTTCTATAGCGATACTTCAGTGAAATAGGACTCCTTCCATTCTAGCAACTTAGAGTAAAATTGTCTCACACCACTGCTGAAGACAGATGGATGAAGAACTGCAGTGATTTTTTGAAACAGTGATTTTTTAGGTGTCTGGTCCCAAAAATGGAAGCCAATCCCCACAGTGTGCTTTCTGTGCAATGCAGTGGGGACAGCTAGTTCCCTTGGAGATGCAGTCCAAAGACCCTCAGATTCAACAGGGAACTGCTAGTACTTTCAGCAGTTACCAGTGGAAAATCCTGAGCGTGGGAGAAGTTCAACTTTTTTATCTGGTTTATGTACATACCACTGTCAGTTCTGCAAAGGAGATGCTACACAACCTCCTTAAAGTCCAGAGCCAGAACCTACTCATGAGGGAAGATGCTTAATCTGAATGAACAGAAAAAATATTGTGCTAAAAACATTGTAATGTCCCCAAATTTCAAAACAACGTACTAAATATTGTAATATCCTCCCTTTTCAAAATAACCTACTAATTTTGACACTTAATCAGAAGTGCTTTTACCCTAGGGCCTGAAACATTGACTTTATAGAATGTGGAGTCCTGAAGCCTCTCTTTGCCATCAAGATTGTTTCTTTTTTTTTTTTTTAATCCATTGACTGTTGAGTGAAGAACATAGCCTGTAGGCACGTTCGTTGTGTTCCCGTGTGCTGAAAAGGAAAGATTCATGAGGGCAGGAGGAAAGGGTGTGAAAGTGTAAATTTCTAACTGGCTAGAGAAGCTTTCTGAGAGGAGGGAATCTTCCCAAAGCATACAAGTTAGTTCCCAATAGTTCCTGGGTAAATAATGCAACAGCTGAGCTGTTATAATGACAGATACTGCTGCAGGTGGTTGGGTGGTTTGGGTTTTTGGATTTTTGTTTGTTTTGTATAGAAAGAAACTACAAGTGTGTTTTGGCAGCATTTGTCTTTTTGAGTGTGTCCTCACTGGCCTCAGAAGACATCTTCCAGACTGGGTGTGTTGGGAGTTAGGTGTTGCACTCCCTATTTTCTGAATTCCATCAGAGCTTGTCCTTTGAGCTACTGGGGAAAGAAGGCAGAACTGCACCTGCTTGGAAAAAAATGCCATATTTGTGTACAGAAATGAGTCACTGTAACAAATATCCTCAAGTTGTTTTTTATAAGTACTTATCTTTTTCATTGCACATGATTATTCCTAAATTCTACAGTGAATTTAGTTATAAAAGTAATTTAAATACCTAGTGAATCTATTTTCTAAGTGCAGCAAATCTCACGGTCAATCCTACAGGAAAGTAAACATTCCTGTTCCATCCACTGTACAGACGGAAAGAGGCAGAGACAGCAATGTGCAGCATATCTCAGTATCTCCAAATTAGTATCATGTTACAGTTTTGGTTTTGGATCTTGATTTTTTTTATTATTATTATTATTATTAGTTTTCTATATTTTTTTTGGTGGGGATGGGATAAGGTGTTGTAACATTTGTAATGAAAATAAAAAAAAAACAACAAACAAACAGAAAAAGCATTTACAGAGAAGTCATCAGAGCTCTGATTGTTACAATGAAAAATCCACAGCATGCAAACAGACAACAGTCTATGTGTATAATTCATTTTATTTAAGAGAAAGTGTATTGAAAAGTACTTCTTTTTTTGTTTAACAGAGGAAACCCTTTGAGATGCCTTTCCCCATTTATCAATCTCTTTTGAGAAGTAAGCGAAGCTCTGTAAGTCTGCCTCTGTGTGTATGTGCATTTCTGGTGTCCAGAATAACATCATCACATTAGTACTTCAAAGCAGCTACATTTCTTCGTTGTCTCGTGTTGTCTTCTCTCAGTTGCTGCCCTTTTCTATAAAAGACTTGGATTTCTATTAACTTTCAAAGTATGAATCTTCAAACAAAATTCCTCTATAGGAGCTGTGTTAAATAGAAAATAGAAGAAGACAGCAAATTGCAGACAATAAGGTTAAGTGTGTGTATATTCTCATCTTATTTTTGTATGGAAAAATGTATTTCTGTACCTTGGTAAAAGCAAGCGAATCTTTTGTATGTTTTAATGTAATTTTCAGAAATTATGTATCTGATTTTGTTCTCATTGATGCAAGTCAGAAATATAATTTCTCTGTCAATGAAATTAGACTAATACCAGCAGTTATGTAGATCAGGACAAATACTGTCATTCTTGTTTCTGAAAAAATAAAATCGATCAAAAAATGTGAAGAAAAATTAATTATAGATTAAGCTTCTACCGGGTCATGACATTGTACAGAACATTACTAGGTTAACAATTATGATTTTCACTCAGTTCAACTGCAGGAAGATCCTAATTTGCAACCAATCAGCCATTGTTCATACAACTTCCACCAACTTTAGTAGAAACGATATTGTTCTTTGGAAGAAAACAAACAAATAATACCCTTAGTCCTGTACAAATTCGTGCTCCCAGTAAGTATGGGAGGTGAGTTTCATTTGATCAAACCCAGGATTTCTCTGGAATTCTTCAAGTTTGTCTTCTCTGGATGGGTTAACATTGGGAATATGATCCAGTGTGCTTTTTGATGAGCTATCAGGTGCAACTGGTTCAAGAAACCTGGTCTGATCTTTACCTGTAACCCCAGAAGTCTGAGGCTATGTGAAAAACCAAATTGTGCAATAAAATCAATGGAACTCTCTCCTACCTGCAAGATGCCACTGACATCAAGGTTGGAAATGGCAATTTTAAAAAATGAATTTTCTCCATAACATTGTTAACTCTCATCAGTAAAGGAATGAATACACACACCCATGTCATCGCAGCTTCCCATGTGGTCTCTCTGGGACTCTTGGCACTACTTCTAGACCACAAGCAGTGTGCAGGCAGAGCTGCTGTGTAAGCACTGACTGCAATTCACAAGTGGGTCTGAATCCTACTTTTAATTTGACTTCATAATTTCACACGTATTTAATAAAGATAGAAAAGAACAGCCAATACCAGTTGAACTCTGCATTTTGTTTTCTCTCTCTGGAATAGAACTAATGACTGCTCTTTGTTCCCTTTGTGCAGCAATAAGAAATAAACAAATAGATCATACAAACAGACTTTTTTCCTCTTCCAGGGGCTGCTGAATGTCTCATGCCTGTGGCATATAAGTACTGGCTGTCTAGCTTTGCTGCACTTCTGTAGAAGAGAGCTCTACAGACCTCTTGTTTTAGCCGAGCCTCATTACAACAGTATCATGAAATGCACGACAGTCATTCGATGATTTCTCTTTTAAATTCTTTGATAATTAGAGAATTAATCTTCTGCAGATGAGGATTCAAAGCACAGAAAATTTTCTGAAGATAAGCTGTGACAGAGCAGTGGATTAGGTTGTGGCTGACAACCTTATAACGCAAACTGTCCACTGGTGCCCAGGTGTGTGTTCATGGTCACAGACTGCATGCGTTGGAGGATGACAGAGTGCAAGCCAAGTGTAAAAGCAGAACCATTTAATGTCATTGGCTCAGGTTTCCGCTCGTATCCATCATCTCTGGTGGCTGTCACAGGAGCACAGCTATCAGACCTGGAGCTGATTCGCAATTTGCTACCTTTGAGTGGAAGCAGAATTAAAGCCAGATGTTTCCGCCTGCCTGAGCACACACTTGACACATAGATACCCCAGACATCATCTGATATTCCTATGGATTAACCTAGTAGACTCACTTTAACATTCAAACCTTTATACTGAAGAGAGGTTTCAATTGAAATGTGTATTGTGTTTCTCCCAATTTATTCTGTGTAGTGAGCTAAATAATTCAATATATAATGTGCCTTGAAATTGTCCACTTTCAGTTCTTTATGCTCTAAATGTTTCTACACTTCATGCTGTCAGCAAATCAGAGCTAATTGTTGCTGGGCAGTCAAGGGAGATGATGGCACATTTATCAATCATTAGAATGGTGTGTGTCTATCAACAGATGAAAAAGAACAAATACCCTGCTTATGAAATATTGTTGGAAACAGCAGAAAAGGAAAATGTTATACGTGCAATCAGCTTCAGGATTTAAACACTCATGCACTAATGGAGAACATTACACACCGTTGAAAATAGCAGTTTTCATATGTTGTTTTAATTATAGAATAAAAATAAATGCTAAATAATATATTTTTCCTTGATTATGTCAGCTTTTAAAAATACAGCAAATGCTTAAGACAGCAGCAGTAGGTTGTGCCTGCTCTGACTGTGGCACTGTGTAAGGGAGGGTCACATTTTTCATGAAGATCCTTCAGAATCACTGAATGTAGGGATGAAAAGACCTACAGTATTCCTCAACTAGCAAGGGAATCATTCTTTACATGAAAAAAACAAACAAACCCAACCATTATAGTTAGGTATATCAGAAGAAAAGGTTGAATTTTCTGAACTTGATGAGGGACAGTATAACAACAGCATGTTTCAGGCTTCTGCAGCTTCTGATTTTCATCTGTGCCACACACAGCTTTGTTTCTTCTCGTGAGGATGTAATCGAGGAGGCCGATACAGTGGAAAATTAATGAAGCACATGTTGAAGGGTTTTTATCAATTGAGAGAGGAGTAATATTAAATCACCACTTTAGATTTCTTCTTTTGCATAGCAGTTTGCAATTGTGAAAGAGAAGTACTCACAGTGTAGATATTCTGTAAAGGAAGCTCTCTTCTAAGTATATAACTTTTTGTTTTGTTTCTTATAACCCCACTATGTTTTTATCCTGACTGTTCATGATAAGGACACAAGGCAGATGATGCGACAAATATAAAAATTAAAAAAAAAATGAATAAAAAGCTTTAGTCTCAGGTAACATTTGCAATTTTATTGCAAATATATTCAGTACTATTCAAGGCAGGTACAAATGCATCTAAATACCTGTAGGGGATGTATTTTCTGCACGCCGGTGTCCCTGCAATGAGGCGGTTGTGCTGTGCTTCTCAGTGCTGGGGTGGCAGTGGAAGGGAGGGCTTTGACGTTGGGTCAGCAAAGTGACAATGCTGCCTCCCGGTGGCCTCCTCTGTCATTTTTTCTTGATGCCTGTACATATAAAGCCGCTTTTTTTTTTTATGTTGATTCTTTTGTACTGTAATGCTAAATGCACATGGGTGAGCACACTCCTTTTGTATATAATAATACATCACTACAACCAGATGTGTTTTGGCAGGGTGTTTTTTCTGCCCTTTTTTCGTATGATTACCGCAGTTGCACTGATTATGACTCAGACCGAAAACCCCACTGCATTGTTTTCCTTTCCTTCTGACTTGGCAAGACTTTTTAGGGAGATGCACAAAGCATTATATTCTTTAAGTCAAATGTAGGTCCAGAGCAATTTATTCTGCAGCATACGGAGCCATCTAGTTGCCAACAACATCTCATCATTTGCAGAACATAAGCTTTCTTCATGATTTAACGAGTCTGTATACACGTAATTATATGGATTATCTTCTTTGTGTTGCTTCTGGCTTTCCAAGAGCACTCAGGTCCCCCTGACCTCTCTGCACAAAGCCTGCAGACTGCAGAGGTGTGACGGGGCTTTCCAAAGCCAAAAGGCAGTGTGAAGAAGGGTCGGCCTCTCAAGGGCTTTGGGCGCTCACTCCAGCAGCTCTCACTGCTGCATTTGTAGCAGGTTTCTCTTTAATGCTTCATGCACTAAGGAGCTGAAAATCTTAAGCATGATCACATTATAGGCATGTGATGTGACGTAACATATACATTTTTATGATAAGGGTAGTAAAGCACTGGAGCAGGTTGCCCGGAGAGGTGGTGGAAGCCCCATCCTTGGAGACATTCAAGGGAAGGCTGGACCAGGCTCTGAGCACTCTGATCTAGCTGTAGGTGTCCCTGTACATTGCAGGGAAGTTGGACTAGATGACCTTTAAAGGTCCCTTCCAACTCAAACAATTCTATGATTCTTTGAGAGAATATGTAGCTCTGAGTATAGACGAGATGGATTGAGAAACTTAATTCTTTACCATGGCTGCTACAGAAGTCTCTGCTAGCCTTTTCTCTTCACCCAAAATGTGAGAAGGAAGAGGAAAGGAGCTTAAATGATTGAATATGGAACTATTTGCAAATGTCCCTCTTTTAATGTTTCATTTTAAAAGAATACACTTCCATTTGGCCAAGCTGTAGCCATTTTTTATGGGGTGCATGGTGTATTAATTCAAACACTGATATAGAATGAGGTGTATATGCTCTTTTTCATGTATTTTATTCAATTATTTGTGAATTACAAAATCTAATTAAATATCTGCTTTACTGAATGTGAAACAATTTCAATTTTCTTAAAGGTAAAATAAACAGGAAAACTAAATTAACTGTGTAAATGCAATGTTATGGCTGTAAAGTTAATTTTGAATGCTTGTATTAATAGTTTATTTTTCTTCTCAAAGTCCCAAAGTCTTTTAGTTTGGGGATGTGGTTTTGGGGGATTGCTTTGTTTTTTGTTATTTGTTTGGTTGGTTTGGTTTGTTTTTTCCTCTGTCACCTTAGGATCACACTCAGGATCTCATCCAGCGATGTCCAGATCCTGTGAAAGTTACAGCCTACATTTTGAGAATAACTAATTTTTGGCAACCGTTTTCTGGCTGTGATTTTAAGCAGGAAAGCCTAAAGCTTAGATTCTTAAGGCTGCCATTCATCTGTACGTTCTTGACTACATCTTCTTTTTCTGGGTGGAATTGCATCCACAAACAATAAAATAAAAATTGTCACCGTGCTCATGCTGCATGCAACAAAACCCTGACTTGCTGTGAATGTGTGTGTGCAGTGCAGACACGGGAGAGCCAATGCTGCATGGAGATTTCACTGGCTATGCCTGCACTGCCAGATCCTTGTGTGCTCAAACCAGCAGAGATTTCCAGAGAAAGGTGAAGATGCTGTAACTTGATCAGTGCCTCTCATGTTGTATATCAGAATCTGAAGAGCCCAGAAGTGCAACCGAGTTTTGTATGAATGATTCGTGACTGTATCTCAAGTGGGAAAGATGGATTTAGACACAGCATTAAAGACAGAAAATAGTTGTGAGCTACGGTGGCTCTGCATCAGCAGTGGTCTCAGTGGAAGATGGGAGTTAGTGGTACAGAAATGTGGGCATCCTGATCCCTTTGCATTGTCCCAATACTGCCATGGGAAAACCTCTTGTTGCATTTTGGAGCAATCACCAATGACAGCTTTCCCACAGTGCCATATTCATATAGCTAGATAAAGATATTTGATATTTATTCCAAGTTTTCAAGTTAGTATTAAAACAGCATTTACAAAAGAAGTTACAAATTGCCGTGTCCAGCAGTGTCTTTCTACATCCTTATCTCATTTACATGATTTCCTCAAACATCATTTCCTGCCTATGAGGAGGTTTCCTTGCTGAGTTCCTTGAGAGAGCAGGAGCAATCCCTGCCATGCAGCAACTTTTTTCTGCTCCATACTTTGTCTCCCTTGCACATTTGATTCTCTGATGCCCTGCAGAAAAGAACCCATTGTCTGACAACATAGCACTGTTTAATAAGTGGTTAAATTTTTCCATGTTCCAGACAAGCTAGCTTCAAGGGAGGCAAGGGGAGGTTATTAAAAGCTCTCAGTCACAGACAGGTCCTTGCAGGACAGCAGTGGCACTGCACGTGGGTGGCACAGAGAGGTGAAGTGTAAGAAGGTAAATTGTATGGCAGATGCTGTACAGTAGCAATTGCAGTTCTGTTGGTGTAGGAAAGTACTCTGTATCTGCTACTAATCTTTCTCAAGCATGTCTAAACAGCTTTTAGTTTTTGGCAAGCTTTTAGTTTAGAACAATGTATACATTTTTTCTATTTCATTCTATTTTTTTCGGAGTGGTCATTCCATCTAAACTATGGCCTTTTCCTCCTTTTACTTTCAAACGTCTGAGCTCTCAGGACAGTATTTGGATGCAGTCCTCTTCTCTTCTCTATAAAGCTCAAAAACTTTATAGAGAAGCTCAAAAGCTTTATAGATATGCTGTTATCAGTTTTCTGTCCTGTGCTGGTGCATTGGAACAGCAGGGAATGCCGCAGCCTGGAATCCTGCACCTGTAATGGCTCTGCATGTTTCTGATGTTTATAACACATTGTCTGGAGCACTGCAAAAATTCCTGTAAACATCTCAAGTGCCAGAAGTTTTCCCTTCTAAGCAATTCTATAGTAATTTACAATGCTGAGTGGGTCTGGGAGTGCTTGCTGTGGCTTTCAGGGAGCTTGTTGCTCACATGATTCAGTCTGGATTTTTTTCTTCATTGGCTTCTCCACATCTCCATTCTTTTTGGAAAAACCTGTGGAGCCTTTTGCTCTGGGAGGTAAAAGTGTCCTGGTTTTGACTGAGATATAATTAATTTTCTTCCTAGTAGATAGTATAGCTCTATGTTTTGGATTTAGGATAAGAATAATGTTGATAACACACCAATGTTTTAGTTTTTGCAGGGCAGTGCATGCCAAGTCAAGAATGTTTCAGCTCCTCACACTGTCAGCGAGGGGCTGGGGAGCAGCAGGAGCTGGGAGGGGACAGAACCAGGACAGCTGACCCAGATTGGCCAAAGGGATATCTGATTCCATACATATGACATCATGATGAACAGTGAAACTGGAGGAGTTGGTAGGGGGCTGCCATTGCTCGGGGTCTGTCTGGCCATTGGTTGACTCGTAGTGAGTGTTTGCATTGTGCATCACTTGAGTTTTTATTCTTTTCTTTGCTTGTTTTTAGATTTTTCTTATTAAACCTTCCGTATCTCAACCCATGGGTTCTCAGACTTTTACCTCTCCAATTCTCTCTCTCACCCCACTGGTGATGTGAGTGAGTGGCTATGTGGGGCTCAGCTGCCTACCCAGTTAAACCACAGCAGAGAGCTCCTGTTCTTCTCAACAGAGTGAATATTCTGAAGCATTTTGATGCCATTACCTTAGTCGAGTTCCTCTGTAATTCTGTGAAGTGGATATAAAGACTTAGATAATTCAAATGTATGAGTTAATAAATTACAGTTAGAGTATATTCAGTTACCATAATGGCTCTTAAATAATTGAACAAAGCAATTTTAAATAGGGTACTGCTACACTGCACTAACTAGAGAAGTGTCATCAGAGTTACTAAAAGCCTATCCCTTAAGGTCTCATTCCACTGTGTATGTAAGTACAATTAGTGGCTGCTTTGTGGGTCTGGAGAAACTGAGTATAAATCAAAGGAATAGAGGGCTTGTTGGGAATCAAGTGGAAGCTAATGATGAGATTTGTGTGGGTTATGGAGAATGTGGCTCGGTCACTGCCGATAGTCAGTTGGATGAACCACCTAACTGTTGTGACTTGATTTAACTGTCTGCAGGACAGCCATGGCCCCCTTCCAGGCCACTGCAGGAACGAATGTATATAAAGATCTTTCTAATTCTTCAAAGAGGACGCTGCTTTTCTAATCAACAACTGGAATAAAGATGGTATTGGAAGGCGGTAGTGTATATTGACCATGCTTCAGTCAGGCCTTCAAGTCCTGATGAAAGCAGAAAGCTCTGCTCTTGTAATTAGTTCCACCAACATCTGACAATTTACTCACCTAAGTGAAGGATACAAGATTAGTTCTTTGTTAAGGCTCTTGCAGGAGCTAAATTTGTACTTGCTAGCAATGAGGCAATAATGGGCTGATTGATCCTTTGTGCAGACCTGAATGAAAATGTTAAAGAAGTCTAAAACAAAAGGAAAATAATATTTAAAAATATATATACTCATCAAGTTCTTGTGCCCGTAAAAAATCAAACAGTGATGTAAGAGTAATTCTTTGCCATGGAAAATGAGAGATACTGTCCAAAAATTGAGTAAAGGGTATAGAGCACGTCAGGAGAAGACTCTGTGGAAGAACTTTACTCAAAGGTTTTTTACTATCTGTGGGATTTCAGATGTTCTCACAGCAGGTGGGCCATATATTGTGCTACTTTCTTTGAGAAATTGCAGGAAAGCAGCTGGCGATATACAAGGTGTCATCCAACACTTCCTTCACATACAGTAAAGCAAATGAGTAATGCGGGTTTCTATGATTTATGAAGAAACAGCCAAATCACATTCTGGAGTTGGCTGTGGACAACTCACTCAGAGTTCTTTTAATAGTGATAGTGAAGATGTATGTGGCTACTTTCATACTCCAAAGATCCCAAAGCATTTTATGAATTCTTTAAAGAACACTTTTTGAGAGAAAATACAAGGCTCATGAAGAAAATGTGACCACTGTTTGGGCAAGAAGAACGGTCTGGCAAAATATGCAATACCGTTCTACTGTACTTTGGGACAGGAAGTGAAGGACAAGGATGTCAAGATGGAATGGCAGACAGAATTTAATTAAACACGTTATGAATAAGTGTAGTCTATCTAAGTACCCTGAAACTGGGATCTAGCCGTGGGACTGCAGGGACTTCACTTCCTTTAGGAGACGCAGTTGTACTTTTTTAACCTATAGTATGAAATCAATCCAATACTTAGTGCTCAAATACTGTCCTATGTGTGCAACTGCAATGAGAATGTATTTTTATCATTGGTGTTTACACCATCATAATATCCAAAATATATCAGGGGCTGTTCAGTTACTGTAGATATAGAGCTTGTACTAAAAAGACAGGACAAGAAAAAAAAGTGATGATTGTACAAGAAATTACAAGTGTGATATTGCAGCTTGCTCTACTCCTTCTTTCATACCTTGTATTTGTCTTGATCATCAAGGATGTTTTCACAGAATCACAGAACTGTACGGGTTGGGAGGAACCTCTGGAGATCATCCAGCTCAACCCCCCACTGAAGCAGGTTCCCTACAGCAGTTTGCACAGGAAAGTGTTCAGGTGGGTTTTGAATATCTCCAGGGAAGGACACTCCACAACTTCTCTGCACTGCTTGTTTTGCCATTCTCATTTTCAGGAAAATCACTTCTTCTGCTTCATGCCAGCTGGGAGGCTATTTTCACCTTTATCTCAATCAATGGGAATTAGCAGGCATGTATTCCTACAGTCAGATGGAGCTCAAATCAGATTTAACTTGAATACTGTGTAAATCAGTGAGGATCCATGCAGAATAAACAGGACAGCCTTTGACCTGCTGTTTTGTTTGTTTGTTTGTTTTTAATAAATGTTATGAGTGTGTGGGAAGAGGCTGTGATATTTTTGAATTCCTTTCCTTGCCCTTTTGAGTCTGTCTTAGTTTCTAACTGAAAATTTCTCTCTTAGTGTCTGCTACAAAGCTGTGTTTTGGAAAACAAGGAAAACAAGGCTGAAAGCACCCGNTTGGAAGCCCTGGAGGGGATGCCTCTGGGAGTCATTTATTTGCAGAAAAGTGAAGAGAGGTTTGTTGAGTAGTGAAAATATCATCTTATTTTGTTGCTGTATTTTCCACTTTTATTCTGAGATTAACCTGTGCAAGAAAAACACTTCAGTGGAATATAACTGTTCTGTGAAGAGGGCCTGAAGAGATATCTGTGCAGTATTTTTATGCTGTCTCAATTACCACTGCAAAATAGTTTGATGATTCAGCAAGAGGCCTTAACAATATCTTCAATAACTCTTTTCCACTTAGGTCTCTGTAGAAGAACCAAATCCGTGCTATTGCTCGGTCTTTTATTCCCTTTAGGTCTCACATTTCAGTACAGAAAGTACGTATGCAATCTTCTGGGAGCTGGAAATGCAGATGATCCAGGCAGCACGGGTGAGCCGAATGAGAAGCTGAGATTTTGTGGCAATGCAAGCTGCTCCATCAGGTACTGCGAGGGAAACATGCCTGGCTTCCACTTACAATAAAAAAAAAAAAAAAAAAAAAACCAAACACCTGGGGAAAAAACATTTAAAAAAAAAAAAAAAAAAAAAAAAAAAACACCAACACACTGGGGATATAGCATTTACAATACTCTCAACAGAACACGCAACAGTCTCAACAGAAATGTTCTATGATGAAGGGAATGTGTTCCATCAAATTCTTTGTGTAGTTACTGTGCAAAGCGGAATTATAAATTTTCATTGTCTCCAAAGGCAAAAGCCCAGGTGTTAAGAAATGTAGGAAGCAAGTGCAGAAGTTGGGAAGGATTGGTGCACAGCACTGTGTGGGAAATGCTGTGAAGAAGGATTTTTTTAACAGTGTCAGGAAGCACATCAGGGGAGCTGGTAGCAAGCGTACGTCGTGCAGGAATACGTGAAAAACTGTTGTTAAGAATATTGTGACAAGTTATATGGGGTGCCAAGGGATGCTCAAGACTTTATCAAGAGTGAGGCAATCATTTCCTCTGCCATAAAAGTATCTTGGCAGGCAAAGACTATAAATGTAATAAAAGAGGAGGGTTGGGGGGAAATGTTGTCTGTGCCCATAAAAGAGGACAGTGATTGTGCAGTTATAGTGCTTCATAAAATCTTTCAGGTTAGCAGGAAGGGAAGAAATTGGGCTAAAAGACCAGCACAAAGGAACCTATGATGCTTTTGCTGCAAGCTGGTAGGGATTGGATCCTTCGTCTGATTTTATGCCTTTCTATAAACAGCAGCTACGCTCCACTATTGGGGAGAGGACACAGCAAGATTGACCTTTTTACGTGTTTAGCTAAAATAAAAAGTGGTAGTAAGACAGAGAAGCAAAATTATCTAATTAATTAAGTACTTATTGTGGTTTTACACACTTAAATAAAGAACTATACAAAGCACAGGGTGGAAGCTGGGAATTAGGTGAGAACTTATTGCTGGATTCTTTTTTTTTTTTTCCCTCTAGAAAGTTGTGGCAAAAAAAGAGCAAACAGCACAGCTTGTTTTCTTGGCAGGATTCAATAATTGTCCAAAGTGGTTTTGCACAAAAGCAAAAACTGATTACAGTTTTTTCTCACCTAAATGATCACATTCATTGAATGATACAGCTTAGAGGACAAAAAAAAATTGTTGCAACAAAACAGTTCTGTCAGTCCTGGAGAAATACTTTATGGCAATGATCATTTTCTTGAAAAAGTCTTTGAGAATGAAATATTATGTTCAATATGTCTTGTGTATGTCCTGAACAGTAACTGAGGCAGTGCTGAAAGATTTGCGGTTTACCCTAATTTATTTAGGCTTTACTCTGCTTCTGTAAGAGAAGACATGGTAATGGGTGAAGATTCAGACTTGAAAATACATGCCTTTGGAACAGCAGCCTTGCTTCAGCTGTTTGGATTTAGTGGTTAGTGAGAGCTGTGATAGCTCTCCGGAGATGCATAAAAGACTGCTAATGACTGGTTCATTTATAAGTGATGAAGATCTCTCAAGATCAAAACCCTTCAGAAAATACAATAAATGAAGAGCTGTGAACTTGCAGGGATCTCAACAGTGGTACACTGTCATTGTCACCCCACTGCTGAGATTTCTTTAGTGCTCAACTTTTAAAGGGATTGCTTTTCATTTACAATATCTTTTAAGCCACTTAATTTACCACCTTCTGCTTCACATCTCAGCTTTGCAGAGTCCAGTGGCCATAGGTCTACATGTGATCTCAGTCATATCTTTTTCTGCCTGAAACTTTAACTTGAGTGAAGTCAGAGGACTTTGCGTGGTTCTGTACAACTGCAATGTGCTCGGTATCCTGTCAGATGTGGGAGGACTCACAACCTCCACTGCTTGGATGGACAACTTGCTTGAGAAAGTTCAGAATTATTGTGCCAACAGAGATGAGCTGGACAACGTCTGTGCAGCCTGTCTTACCCTTGCTGAAACTTCAGTACAACTGTACATTTCTGCCTGGAAAATGCTTATGAGAAGTACTATAGCCCTCAGAGATGAATGGAACCCTCTAGAAAAAAACCATCTAGTCTCTAAGGACAGAAATACGAAAGCATATGTCAACACTTGAATAACATCTTTGTCTTTTTTCAGATCTTCACGTTCCTTGCATGCCAGTAGTTATTGAAATTAGATCACCTAAATATAAAGAAAAAAATAAACGTTATGTTTATTGGATAAGTAAATTAAATAATTATTTCCAGAAATAATTATTTCCAGAATTTTTTCTTCAATACCATTGATAAACAAATACTTTGTTGATTACCTGGAGACTTGAACTTGGAGCAAGGGCTAATCAATTATTCCTACAAGGGTTTATCTGAATTGCTGGAATAATTGAACACAAAGCATAGGGTTATGCTATTTGTAAGGTACTTTTGTGACTTGTGTATAAAATCTATTCCATAAATACAATTTTACTATTTCTTAGTTCCTCACAGAATGTTCAATGCAATCAAAAAAAAAAGAAAAAGAAAATTATTTTCATATAGCTGTCTTTTGCCCTCGTGGGATGAATGGCAAGGCTGCCATTCACTCCAACATTGACAAACAAATTCATGGTTTGAAAGTGAACTGAAGTTCGAGCAGACAGTATCAGTGATTCTGTAGCTAGAGAAGCAGACGTTGATTCATGACCTCAAAAGCAGCAAACATCTATAACTTTCACTGAAGCCAAATTATAAATGCTTGACCCCTCCCAGTGCTTGTCCCACTATTCTGAAATGTAGGTTGTGTCTAAAGGAGAGAAAATGGCAATTTGGCAGGAATGTTTTGTTGGAGTTAAGTGATTAATCAGCAGCTGAACTGTGCTAAGATGGATGGAGCAGATCTCTTCCTACCAAAATCAAAATTTTAATGTATTCTACGTGAATGAAAAGGATTTTGACCATTATGTCACTATAAAAATTAATACAGCTGTGAATATTAATAAGAATCCACTGCAATGGCATGAATATTTATATAATATTGCCATCTGACAATGGTTAAGTCAGTGAGGTGTTGTAATTACCACTATTGATTAATTCTAAGTGATGCATATGGGTGACTGATAATGAAACAATATTCTGTTTTCAGAATACTCTCCTCCACTTTTATTTACCGCTTCTTTTTCTCATTCAACTCTCCAGTGTTTCCTATTGGTTGTCATACTCATGAGGGCAGAGATGCTCACCTCTTCTGCTTTCTCCTTCAGGAATTACCTTAATGAGAGCAGCACCCACCATTTCATGTATGTTTTTTTAAACAAAAAAACCCTGTAATTCCAATCTGTCTTAATCCTAGCGATTTAAAGCAAATAAAATCCTGGATTAATTTTGGTGCAAACAGAAGTAAAAACAAAAATAAAAATGTTAAATTAATATATGAGTTTCTAAAATATTAAATTATGCATTATAATGTCTATTTTCACGAGGTCAGGCACTGTTTTTTTTTAATACAGAATTACAGAAGAGTCTTTACAAAATCAATTATGCTAATAGTTTTCTCTTATCAAGCAAGATGCCAATTTCTTAAGGGATTTTTGAGTCGTTTTGAGTGTGCCAAGAAATAGTTATCTCCATATTTCTGACTGTGGTCAATGGAGAAGAGGAAAATTTAACTCACCCAGAGGATCATTAGAAAGGTGCTACACGACTCAGATCTGCTGACTGGGATTTGATCCATTACTGGGCCTTGAGATCTTTTGAACAGTAGCCTGTTGAATATTTTTGAATTTATACCTACAGGTGGAGTTCCCTCAATGCATTGGGTCACGCCCAGGTCTCTGAGGTTTGACTTTCTATATGGTGTACAGGAAGATTTAGGCAGAGAAAACAATTTAAGTGTGTGTAGCCTGAGGGTGAGTTTTCATGGAAAAGGTTAAACTGAGCCTGAGGTAGTTTTATTCCTCCTCCTCCCTTTTTTTGTTCCATCTTTCATGCTAAAAGAAAACTACACTAAGTAGAAAAAAGGAAGCTTTCTCCTGGATTAGTGAGTTGCAAAGCACCTGATGAATGTAAGATGCAATGAGATCATGTAACCATAAGCAGGGCACACCTCTGTTAGCGAGAGCTTTTAGACCAACTCAACTGTTTCAGAACTCAGTCTGATCTCTCCATATAGCCTATTGAATTTGCTGAGCATGCAGGTGTGTTTGCACCTCTGACCCTCTTCCAGAGATAAGAAGTCTCAACAAAGTTGCTCTAGACTCACCTATTTAGAAGCAAGAGTTTAAGTCCTCTCTTTAGGATAAGCCCCTACAGTTGTTCAGCCAAGATGATTTACTGTTTTCTTCTAAAAGAGGAAGATGGAGCAGTGGTCATGTCACTCCTTACCTTTCAAAACAACTGGTTCAAATCTCTTATCTGTGAAGTGAGACCTTGGTCCAATGCCTTTCTCAGCTGCAATAGTTTCAAAGAAGCCACCTCTATCTGTTTCAACACCATTCTAGCCACCAAGAGAGAAGGGAATCCTCTTCCAAACCAGCTTAGTCTGCTGCCATGGAAGAGTGTGCTAAGTGATACATCAAATAGGAGAAGTTGGTACTACCATCAGAGAGTACTGAAATAAACCCACAACATACACATAGCCTGCAGTTTCCAGACAGCTGTTGGCTGGAGCTGGTTGTGCTGCTTATGCAGCTTGTCAAGGCATTGTGAACCTACCGTGCTTACTCTTTTTACCCCATCACGACCCAGGTAGTAAGCAGGAGGTGGGGGGCTATCTGATTAACTGGGGCAAATTTGAGCATAAATTCAGCATCAAGAAGGCAAACCTATTTTGTGCGAGCTGTTTCAGTGTGAGGTATCAGCTGAGCCAAGCCCCATGTTGGGTTTACTCCTTCCGTTTCTGTTTCGCGTGCCAACACTTTTCCCACCCTTAATCTGGTTTTATTCCTCTTATATCAATCACTTAATGAGCAACGACTTCCCTGAAGTCATGGCCCACTTTCAGTGGTAAGAACTATTGCTCTCACTAGCATTAGCAATTGCTCCAGTGTCCAAGGGCACTTTAAAGAAAACCATGAATATGTTCTATAAAAGTTGATGGAATAAATATTTTACTAATAGAACTGAAATCTTTATAATTAATTTTTGAGAACAGTTTGATCACTCTAATCCAGAAGTTATTTAGAGAGAATAACATGGCATATTTGATGAGAAGGAGGTGGCATAGCCATGCTTTTCAACATCCCAGCCCTCAGGGAGGAGAGACTTATGGGGGTAACGACCCTCTTTAAGCTGTGAAATATTAAAAGGTCATCTGAAATATTTCTCTTGCAGATTTTACCTGAAATTCAATTTATTTATGGTTTAACACTCAAGCACATTCAGTAAATATGACCACAGATGTGACCATGTTTCTGAGTTGATAAGCCTGATGAATTATGGGATCTGGGACCCTTTATCTTGTAGCCTGTGGTCAAAAATGAGTGCAGTGATCTCAGCCCTCTTTCTAGTGGCCAGATGTCCAATTAGTGACCTTAATTCTTGGCCTCTGCTGTTCTTTCAGACGTAAGGATGACAGCTTACTTGTTCCAGAGGCATATTTGCAGAATAAATAGCCTTTATAATATACTTGTCAAACTACGACAAATAATTTTTCTCTTTTCTTTCCTGTGCTTTTTCTGTCCTGTTCAGAAGCTGGACAATTCATTGCCTTTTGTGAGAAATATATTCTGCATTTAAAGGAAAAAGTTTCATTGCAGCTTGAGTTAGTCAGTACTGGGGTTTGACATTTTATCACTACAACGGAAAGGCAGCAATGATTTTTCTTCCTTTTTTTCCAGCTCTGTTATCTCACCAGTCCTCTAGTTCCCTTCTCCTTTTTCTGTGCGCAATTATATAGGAACACATCCAGAAGCAGAATATATTCATGGGTCAAGCTCCCTGATGCCTAAACCTTATGTGGCCACACTAAGACAACTGATTGTTACAAAACAGTCCAAAGCACAGATATTTTCCTTCATTGTCTTTGTCGCCTTTGACATAATTGAAACAGAAGAGTTAAAATTTTTTTCACAGAATCACAGGGATTGGAAGGCACCTCTGGAGATCATCCAGTCCAACCCCCTGCTGAAGGAGGCTCCCTACAGCAGGTCGCACAGGTGGGCGTCCAGGTGGGTCTTGAATTTCTACAGAGAAGGAGACTCCACAACCTTGCTGGACAGCCTGTGCCAGTGCTCTGACACCCTCACAGTAAAGAAGTTCTTCCTCAAGTTTTTATTTTTCTTCATTAGTATCACAGAATCTCAGGATGGTTTAGATCTGAAGGGATCTCTGGAGATCTTCTGGTACAAATCCTCTGCTCACGTAGGGTCACCTACTGTAGGTTTCTCAGGATGATGTCCAGGCAGTTTTTGAATACATATGAGGACAGAGACTCCACAACCTCTTGGGAAAACTTGTGGCAGCATTCCATCATCCTCACAGTATATTGTACCTGTTGGATCTGTCTTTCCTAGACTTGTCTTCCTGTCCTATGTCCTTTATTTTTATGATGCCTTAACAGTTGACTACTGCAATGAAAATATTCTTTCTGTAATCTATGATGGTTATAAACTTCACCCTTTTTTTTTCTTGGTGCATCTCTTGCTTAGCATGTACAGTTTCATAGAACAAAATCACAAAATTTGTTTTAACAAATTAGAAGTGACCATCGTCTGCCCCTGAAGCTCATAGCAGATGTAAACAGCTTCCTGAACCTCCACACTGCCTCTTAGGAGCCAGCCCTGGCCTGTGCTAACCTCAAACCATGCTTGGACATTGTTTTGGGAACTGCTGTTTGGCACAGGCCAGAACAGTTCCAGGGACCATGTGAATGATTTAGCAGTGTAGATAGAGAACCAGATCTGTGTCCGGGAATGTTCCCTGGCGCTGTTTAATGCACAGCACAGATACAGCCATAAATTCTATGTGAAAGCTACGTTAATGTGGCTTTTAGGTAAATAGGAAGAAGTCTTTGACCTTAGAAAAAACATTTGGTGCAGCACTGTCATGTGGATCTTTCACATAATGGTGAGAATGAAGCACTTGGTGAGAAATCAGCCATCCTGCAGCTACATTTGCTGTATCACCGAGGGGTTATGGTAAAGGGGCAAAGTGCCGATGCAAACCTCCTACCTAAATTTGATCTCACAGCTGAGTTAACTTGATTCATATCAAAGTAAGTCAGAATTTCAGATAAATTGAGAATTGCAGAGAAGAGAAATACTTCCCCCATTTCACACAGTCTTATTATTTCCCTTACAGGGCTTCAAAAGGGAAGGAAGCCATTCCTGCACACTGAGCTTTGAAGGTGAGCTGCTTTGTGAACACTCTCTGCAGTGCTGTGTTGCTGAAGTGAATAGTTTGAAAATGTAAGCTATGCTTAGTTATAACCCATCTTTTAAGTGGCTGTAGAGGCTAAACACGAATCAAGCCGTTTCTTGAGCTATATCTAAAAAGATAGAAACAAAAAAATAGCAATCTGAGTTGTGTTTCCCAGCTCCTATATTCAGTTTCAGGCCCTGCTCATGTTTGATGTCATGTCCTAATGAGACCTAGATACCTTCTTCTTCTTCCCACCATCCATGAGCTGGATGAAGGAGAAGCCCTGGTTCCTAGGACCCAGCAAGTTTCCCGTCCTGGAAGATCATGTGCTGCATAACAGCTTCGCAAGGGATAGGCAGAGAGAACTCTCTCTTTCATTACTTGTAATACTTGGCCACATTTCAGTTATTCAGTGTGAATATGAGTATCAATACGTGTTGTTGCAGGGGCCAAGGTTTTTGCAGATTTTACTCACCTGGTGTATCAGTATTGAGGTGATGTACATTGTGTGCAAAACATTTTGGACTTCTTTTCGCTGCAAGGCCCTGTACAATGGCATTTGTGTGCATATATATGTGTTAGTATTATACATACAAAGTTCACGTTAGAAAAATTTCTTTTACTGACTTACAGAAAGCATGTAGAAATGATTTGGTATAAATTGTTTTATACTATTCCTTACTTGTACTGTATTGTTTGAACAATATTAACATTAGTTTCTGTTTATCTTAATTTCCTTTTAAAAATTTCTGTGAACTCATTAAGATTTATCCAATGCCCATTTAAGTCAATGGGATACAAAAGGTCTTTTAACAACAAATTAATTTTTCTGGTGGATTAAGTGGCTTTAGGTAAAAGGCAAATTAAGTAATGTAAATCATCATTAGCCTAAACTGTTATTCTAATATTATTAGTTCTATTACAGCTTCCAGGCCAGGGCCTGATCTCAATTATGCTGGTGTGAGTGCAGATAACTGTTGACTTAGAGACACTAAACTTGTTCTGAACCTTTACTAATGTAAAATCTGGACTCCTTGCCCTTAGCACTAGGACTGTTTCATTTGCTGCTTTTCCAGCTGATATTTCTTATGCCCTCTACCAGAGTAAAATGCAGTATTCTTTATCAGACTCTGTCTTGTTGCCAGACACTTTTTTTTTCACTTTTACCTTCCTGCGCTCTTTCTGTGGAGAAGAAAAAGTGATGCAGGTGCACAGTTAATAGCTTTTTACCTTACTATTGATTCAAGTCCTTGCTTTCTTTAAGAAGTTACTAAAAAAAAAAAAAGGTTTTTCTCTAGCTTCTATTGAAAAGGTACAAGAAAAACATAATTCCTACCACTCTGGAATGACAATACTTTAGTGTCTGTCTCCCTAACAAAATCTAGGGGAAGTTTATTTCCCCTAGGTAGTCTTGTATGTACATAAATAACAGGGTTTATAAACAAGTGTCCCAATCCATATGGTCACCCATATGGTGATGAAGGTTCCCGAGGGGGATACCAATTAGTGGAAGCACAAATCTAAAGTTAGGAAATCTACAAAGAGTATGTTTGTATAGTTTGTAAACGATAAATCCCATTATCACACTGATAACTAATATGCTTCTGAAGTGTCTTTCATCTTGAACAACCCTGCTGGTACTTTCCAAAGAGGATTACTACGAACATAATTATGTGATGAATCTTTGATATACAGGGGAATTCAAAATAAAAAAAGTTTATGAGGAAAAGTGCAGAGATTAAGGGATGAGCACCTACATGACTCTACTATTAAAGACTTGGCTCCTCCTTAGATTCACAGCCTTGACTTGGACACATATGTCTCCAATCAAATAGAAAGGAGAAATTAAACTTGTGTGAATGGTAACTGCAGTAGCTGTGTGCCACATAAACTGTGTGACCTTTTGTGAGTGGATGCCTTGCATCCTAGCTACAAAACCCAGAGCTCTTTTTCACAGAATCCCAGAATGCCTGAGATTGAAAGGGACCTCTGGAAATCATCTGGTCCAACCCTTCCTCAAGCAGGGATGCCTAGAGCAGGTTGTACTGCCCAATCAGTTCTACCTTCTGTCAGACGAGAGATGGAGGAGCAGGGACTTGAGATCAGCATGAACACTGCGAACACACAAATGTGCATTCACCTTGCAATCTTGGGTATGGCAAGCCTTGAATGTGACAAAATATTTGGAGCGTGTCTGCTAATTGCCAGTGTACTGTGGGAGATTCGGGAGATATTCTGACATCCTGTTCTTAGACTGCTCTTAAATCTAGGTTATCTTTAGATTCTGAGTATTCCTGGAAAGAAACTAGATTAAGAGCCAGAGTGAGGTGTTTTAAAGCCATGTCCTGAATTATCCCATCAATGTTTTTTTATTGACAACACCTAGGTGGCTGCACTCTGAGGATAAATACTCTTGGCAGCTTTCTGCTCAGCGCTGTAGCTGCCCTGAGTCTCATTTTGTGGTGTGTTATTCTCTGTCTCATATCCAAGCACTCAGCAAAGAGTTCTGGATTCTGCCTGAGGGGAATCAGGCCTCTAAATGTCAAGTATTAGCTTCCAGGCACAGGACTTGCTTATTGGCTCTAGCTTAGAAAGCAGAAACTATGCATAGGGGAATGAGTATCTTTGGTGAGGAAGGATTTGTGTCTTTTTGAATGGCAAGTGTAGGATACTGCCACTGATCATTTCTGCCAATTTTTATTACTCAGACACTATTTGAATATGATTTGGGGAAATTAACAAACTAAAAGACCCTCCACTGAATATTTTGGAGCACAGAATGATTAATCTTCCAGCAAGATCTGAAGGAATTTCTGATGAACAGAATGTTTTGATTGGTAGTCATGGGGAAGATTTTCAAAGGTCAGGAGAGAAGAGGAATGAAGAATTTATCCAGGGAAAGATTGGAGTTTGCTATATAAGCAAGTTAAATTTACATCAAGCCTAAAGAGAGGTTAAGATTATTTAAATTTTCAGTGCTGAAAAATAAATGACTGTAATGCACACTGTTCTACCGCAGTGGTGCACTGCATATGCAGTAAAGATTATGCAGCTTTGGCTATTATTGTAAATACATATGGTCATTGCAAAATTTTGGATCAGAAATTCAGGTTTTGTAAGATTTTCTGAGTGTAATTAGCTTGTTTCATTCGGATGTTGGCATTAAAAAAAAAAGGAAAAGGTATAGCAAATCATGTTTCTCTTCTGATAAGTGACTATAAAAGCTGTAACATAGCATTCCAAATGCAGAATGTTTCAGGGGCCTTTGAGTCAAGTGTGCTCACTTTACCAGCAAGAAGATCCATGTGTACTCACCTCTTTCCTTAGCTGTCAGATCTGGTAACTCAGTTTGGAACATGGCAGTCAGACCGTGCTTTTCTCTGTTGGCATTTTATTGGCAGCAGTAATAATTCTGTAACACCTTCGTAACCCTCTTGACATTTGATTGTCCCCAAAGTTACACCAAGACAAAACTATGATGAAATTGAAATCAGAAAATGGTCTGCAGAAAATGGCCTTTTAGAGATGGAAATTGGCATCATATGGAAACAAGGGAACATAATCTGAAGATGTATGGTAAAACTGTGATGCCACATTTATTGCCAGTAGTGATATGAAATAAGAAAAAATATCAGAGCCTTGTGCATCCAGCAGTCAGAAACTGGGTGTGGAAGTACTTGCTGGAGCAAGTTCAGTCCTGGAACACCCCTCCAGACCCTTGGATGGTATATTCATGTGACTCTTTCTGTGGAAAATGCCAGCTTTGGTTAGCACTGTGCAGGCGCAGGCTTGACTTTGCAGAGTTGGAAGAAGGAAAACCCCCTCCAATTTTAAACTGAGTTTATTTGATACAAAAATCACTGACATGCAATGCTGATGGAGCTCCACTGTCATTTAAAGAGCAGAAGCGCACTGTAAATAGCTATCAGAAAGAATTTATCAGGCTAGAATTATCTGCTGCAAAAATAGGTATAATGAAACACTGAACAAGAAAGAAATCTGTGCTTGAATTGTGGGAGTGGGTGAAGGATATAGATGAGTCTGACTAGCATGTTATTACTTATCAACTTGAAAGATATCTTGAGATATCTCAGCTGTTATGATACCCACATTTCATATTGTACTTAATATAATTTCTCATCTAAATGAATTATTGATTGTGGCAACATTTTCATTTGAGTTTTTAATTCTCTTAAGTATGACTATTTTATATTTATTTGTAATGGTTATACATGCAGACTTGCTTATGCACGTTGTATTCTCCCTCAGAATTTGTCTAGAGATGTGAAGCTGAAAGATGTGGGAATTTAAATCTTCAAGGAATTAAGGAGTCATTGGTGGATGAAGAGAAATGTTTATGAGAAATCCAGGTGGAAAAATGAGCCAAATAAGAATAAACTTGCAGGGGCAACAGAAAACTTACTGAGCTGGACACCATTTGCATGCTATATAATGTTGCTTTTTGAGATATTTTTCTTATAAAGAAGCTGTTACTGAGTTGACTAAGAGAACAGGAGAATCATGTCAGATTTGAGGTGGACGTAAGTAACCTTCAATTGCACAAGGGGAGCAACTGATTCTTCTCCATAATAGCTAGAAACAAGCTCGATGCCTTTTTTTTTTTTTTCCCTCCCTCAAAGGGCTAATTTGCAGGCAAGACACCAATGTGATTCTTCATAATATTGATTTTTCTCTGGGAAACTGAAACAGTGATGAGGATATCAGCTGAAGCTAAGATTATTTGAAACTCGTGACCTAACTGAAGGTCTCCAATGTAAGGCCCATTTGTGACCAGAGATGAGAGACATAAGAGGGCACTCAAAAGACAATATCCTTAAAAGAACCAGAGAAGTGTGTCCAAAATGCAGTCTCCAAGCTGGAACAGTCAACTATGAGAAGACAGACAAGAGGGAGCAGCAGTCAGTTAGTTCATCAACCCTCCATGGCTGTAATGGTCATGATTATTCATGATGTCTTTGAAAGAAGAATAGAAGTATCTTCTAACTTGCTGAAGTAACAGTACACTTTCCCAAGTTAATAGGGAATACTTATTGTCTTATCCTGTCCTATTTTCCTCAAAAATGTCCTGCTTGCTTTTAAACTGTAGGAATTATTCTTTTAAGGATGTAAAGGGGCCTCACTGCTAATTCCATCCTGAAAAGTGACCACCAGCTTCAGTACAAAAGCTTGGGTTAATGTCTTAGTTTCTAACAGAAGTTACTTCTCTCACAGTGTCTGGTATGAAGCTATGTTTTGGTCTCAGAAGAGAAACAAAACTGATAACACCTGGCAGTGTTGCATGCAGCCAAGGACATATTTTGCTCCTCAGTGAAGCAGTTAGGAGGCACAAGGAGCCAGGAACTGGGAGGGGACAGGACCAGGGCAGCTGACCTAAACTGACCAAAGAGCTATTCCATACCACATCACGTCATGTGATTTTTATGGAAGGGGAGTCTCTTGCTTGGAGGGAGGGGCTGCTGGCTGATTGGGAATCGGTCGTTGGTCCCTTGCTTTGTGTATTATCTATTGTTTCTTATATATATATATGTACTGATATTTCTTTAATTCTCTCTGCTGTCTTAGTAAACAGCTTTTATCTCAGCCCACAAGTTCTACCGTATTTATTCCTTAATTCTCTCCCCCATCCCACTTGGGAGGGGGGGAGAGTGAGCGAACAACTGCGTGGGACTTAGCTGTCTGCTAGGTCGAACCACAACAGTTAGTGATCACTTGGCAGCTTGATTTCTCTAACAACTTTTGTTGTGGAATTGTGTGAAAAGGCTTTTTAAAAATCCAAATATCTAGTGTATTCTGCATCTCTGTTAGCCACATGCTCACTAAATCCCCATAAAACTGCAGCTGGGTTAGTAAGGCAGGATTTCTGTTGAGATAAGTGCTGACAACTTTTATCAAACACGCTGTGTTTATCTATGAACAAAGTGATCTTATTCTTCGTTACAGCTTCAGCCATCTTATGAGTGATGGAAGCCAGACTTACTGATATATATCTATCTTCCAAAACAAGTAACTTAGAGGTCTGTTATTGGCCCTACACCAGTTGTTCTGCAATTTTATCACATGAACTGGTGTCACAATTTCCCTGACTGGGGATAAAAATGTCAGTGGGTGCACTGTGAAGTCTCATCAACTATTATTTGACATCTCTGAATGGAAAATACTATGGATATATAGGAGACTGTTATTACTGGAAGAATGAGCAAAGGGTGTGTTGACATTCTTCTGGAAAACTAACCAAAATAACTATGGTATGTGCTCCAGACTTCAAAAGGAGTAAGCTGTACAGCTTCTAGAAGAAATCAGAATGCCCCAGGTTTGCGTTTCTGGTTTCATAAGGCTGACATTACATTTTCTGGCTGCCAGGAAGCACTGTTGGGAAGCCCTGCCAGGGCCTCTGACTGCTCACCACTGAGAAATGCTTTATGCTGTGCCTCTGCTCCTCACTTCACACTGGACTGCAGCCCTGCTTGTGCCTGGCTGGGGGCACAGCTGACAGGGTGCCCAACATTGAACCACGGGTTGATATCCTGGCCTGGCCTTGTCCATCCCCACTGAGGTACCTGATGCTCTCAGCTGGTGTTGTCCCCTGGCCTGCCCCACTGGTGAGGCCCTGCTCTGCCTTTTCTGGGGGAGCCACCACTCTTCCTGCCTCCTGGTCCCCCCATAGCTTCTGACTCTCACGAAACTCTGACAGGTGGTCAAGGGACAAAAAGCAACATTGAGCTTTTCTAAATAAAGAAAAAGACATCCAGGAAAAGTTTTGTATAGTGCATCCAGTTTTGGGGCCCCCAGTGCAAGACAGTCATCAGCAAACTGAAAGAAGTTCAGTGGAGGCCCAGAGATGGTCAGGCTGGAACACTTGCCCTGTGAGCAAGGTTGTGCCATTTCCATCCTTAAAGGTGTTCAAGACCCAATTGGATAAAGCCCTGAGAAGCCTAGGCTGACTCCAGAGCTACCCATACTGGACATTGGACTGGAGAACTTCTTAGGTTCTTTCCAACCCAAGTTATTCCAGGATTCCCTGATTATAAGTTAATATCAGTCATAAATTTTCATAATAGAAATAAATAAAAATGGGCCTATGCTAAACAAAGCACAACAAAAGTGCAGCATGAAAGACAGTAGCTTTGATTGCTGCCTTTATTTCGTGGATTCTCTTGCATTTGGATGGAATATTACATTCCTCAACTGTAGGACATTCTTGATGAAAAAACACATGACAAGAATGTAATATATCTCTCCAAAATAGAGAAAAAGTGTGAAGTTTCCTATTAATAATAACTTAAAAATTGCCTTTGCTTACTCAAAACCTTCTGCTCTGGACCTTCTTGTAGATTATTCTTTGAAGATTCCTGCTGTTATATAGTGTCATGTAGTGTGTCATTCATCTAAACAGTGCTATTTGTTTAACAGACCAAAAATACAGTTTATATATGTGATATATACACTGAGACAAGTTCTTAGCAGCGTAAATCAATGTGACTTCTTTGATATCTGTGGAGGTATATTAGGATGTCAGAAAGTGATTTGACTATTACATTCCATCATTGCATATCTATGTACAGTTTATCTTGGTTGCATACAGAATCTCATTGAAGGCCTCATTTCACTGAGGTATTTTAATAGTTGCCAAAATTACTCAGTTGATCTCATAAGAATTTGTTGTGTATTTAAGAACCCTACTGAATCATGATAAGGAAAACAAGTAAAGGATGTAAAAAAAAGGATAATTTTAAATACTGGAATCTGCCTACCACTATAATGGATGATCTGAAATGTGTATGTTTCTTTTTTTCAAGGAAAGGAAAAAAAAAAAGAAAGAAAGAAAAAAAATGTAACTTCTCTGCAGGGTCCCTGCTGAAGGATTTGAAGAGTCAGCAAATTCCTTTAGTATGTGCTTTGTGCTTTGCATTGCAGTACCTTCACTTTTCAGTTGCTTTCCCTGTAACATAGACCTATTCTTTGTCACTTGACCTCCTCTGTTTTTCCTTTTACAAACTGCTCCTTTTTAAAAAGCCCTTCTACTCAAAAGATTGTCAAGTGCTGTGGTTTCTATTTTCAGCTTGCAGTTAAAAGCTCTTTGTTATTTTCACAATCCTATCACAAGAATCCTTGCAAAACACTCATCAAATTAGGTCAATTGAATGTAAGAACAAATCCTATCATGTCTTAGATTGCATTTGGATTAATATGCTTGAGGAAATAAAAAAGTATAGAAGTGCTGCTCAAAAAGTAAGCATTTTTTTTTATATTGCAATATAGAGTTGTTTTTGCACAGTTGTGGCACAGTCCAATGTTCTAGTTAAAGAGCACCAAAGGAAGATTTCATTGTGATCCGACAAAGCAGTCAGTAAATATATAGAGAGCCACTTTGAGAAAGATAACTGTACCAGACCAAGAAACCTTTAAGTATAAACGTAGACTAAGCATATTATAGAATCATAGAATGTTTTGAGTTGGAAAAGACTTTAAAGATCATCTAGTTCCAAATCCCCTGCCATGAACAGGGACACCTTCCAGTAGACCACCTTGCTCAAAGCCCCATCCAGCCTGGCCTTGAATGCCTCCAGGGATGGGGCATCCACAGCTTCTCTGGGCAGCCTGTGCCAGTGCCTCACCACCCTCATAGCTAAGAGTTTCTTCCTTATATCTACATTAGATCTCCCTTCTTTTAGTTTAAAGCCACTGCTCCTCGTCCTACTATCACTACATGGCCTTGCAAGAAGTCTTATTTTCTTTTAGGTACTAGAAGACGGCTGTAAGTTCTCCCCAGAGCCTTCTCTTCTTCAGACTGAACAACTCAACCTCTCTCAGCCTGTCTTCATGGGAGAGGCGCTCCAGCCCTCTGGTTTTGCTGTGTGGCATCCTCTGGACCCACTCCAATGCGTCCATGTCCTTCTCATGTTGCATGCCCCAGGGATGTGAACGCAGTTGAACTCACATGGTAAGTATGACTTCATAAGAGCAAGCACACAGGTTCAGACAGGTGTATTGAACCCTGAGTGCATGACATTACTTTGCAGCATTTTGTTTTCATCTGAAAATGACTGACAGATTATTTTGCACATAAGCAATCAAACCGGTTGTGCTGGAATTGTGTGTCCTGGCAGCTTCACTGTGCCCAGTCAAGTTTGCTCTGTCACCTCAGTTGGTCATTTGGGTTTAACCGAATGGAGATGATGGCATTTGTCCAAAAAACATGCTTAACCAAATCTTTGTGCTCCAGATGTTTTACAATTTTTGTTATTATAGATCTATAATAATTCTATACCTTATCCAACTGATAATTGTTATAAATGTTTTCTCTTTCCAGCTATGCAATTCAATAAAAGGAGAAAAAGTTGCAAACTGATTGCCTATAATTCCAGTAAATCCCAAGCTACTCTTTAAAGTATACAGTTTACAGAAATCCACACAATCTTTTTTTCTAACTTTATTTTGTATTAGTTTTGTATTTAGTTTGTATTATAAAATATGCTGTGAGCCCATATCTGTGGCATGGATGGGAATTGGGAAGCTCTAGACTCAGTTCTTGTTTCTGCAGTAGAATCTGTCAACAACATTTAAATCCTATAATTTCTCTCCAACTAAACTCCACCTTAGGGATGGGAAATAATTAACCCCTTCTACTGCTGTGCTTGTTGCTGTTATTGCTCATTTTTTTCAGTAAATCCATACAAGAGCTCAAACAATGACCTCCAATCTAAATTGTCTCACTCATCATTGATCAGATTGCTCAGCAGATGATGCCAATACTGTGTTATGAAGAAAAAATATGTGGGAAAAATTAATACTAATTTATGCCTTGAATCTAGACTACACTTGTAAGAACCTGATAGGATCCATCCGCGTGTGCTGAGGGAGCTGGCGGATGTGATTGCCCTACCGCTCTCTATCATCTTTGACAGGTCTTGGAGAACGGGAGAAGTGCCTGAAGACTGGAGGATAGCCAATGTCACTCTGGTCTTCAAGAAGGGCAAGAAGGAGGATCTGGGAAACTACAGGCCAGTCAGCCTCAGCTCTGTCC
>WBMW01004026.1:389296-494114 GCA_013396635.1 Penelope pileata
CCCCTCTACTCTGCCCTGGTCAGGCCTCAGCTGGAGTACTGTATCCAGTTCTGGGCTCCCCAGCATAAAAAAGGTGGGGACCTCCTGGAAAGAGTCCAGTGGAGGGCCACAAAGATGATAAAGGGCCTGGAGCATCTCCCTTATGAGGTCTGTTCAGCCTTGAGAAAAGAAGGCTGAGAGGAGATCTGATCAATGTCTATAAATTTCTAAAGTGCAGGAGGCAAATGGATATGGGCAATCTCTTTTCAGTGTTCTGTGGGGACAAGACAAAGGGAAATGGCCTAAAACTGGAGCATAGGAAGTTCCGCACCAACATGCGGAAGAACTTCTTCACGGTGCGGGTGACGGAGCACTGGCACAGGCTGCCCAGGGAGGTTGTGGAGTCTCCTTCCCTGGAGATATTGAAGACTCATCTGGACGCCTACCTGGCAACCTGCTGTAGGGAACCTGCTTTGGTAGGGGGGTTGGACTCGATGATCTCTCAAGGCCCCTTCCAACCTCTACAATTCTGTGTGTTTCTGTGTGATTCTGTGTGATATACATTCAGAGGATTTGTCATTAATATTAATCTCTCCCCTCCTGACTACCATTTTTATCTCCTTACATTTATGTAATGTCAGCACTTCAGCCAAAAAGTGCAGAAAAATATTTACTCTGTTTGCTACATCATCTTGCTCCCAGTTGCAGCAGATGTGCTTGATTCGCTTTTCAATTCAGAGGTGTGTGAGAGCGCATTCAAGTTAGGCTAAAGGCTAGACTCAGCTCCCTGCTGAACAAATTGCTCTGCTTGCTGACAATGGTATCTGCTTGTGAATGCATGTAGGAATAAAATTGGCATTAAGATTACAAGATTTATGGGGCAGGGAAGATGTCTTTTTATCTACTAGAACACGTGTCTGAACCAATGGTTCCATTCACTTACAGGGCTGTAATAAGACCAGTGACGAAGCTCTTAGTTGCAAGGTACTGGAAGAGATTCAACTTTTTTTTCCTTATTGTTGTTGCAAAGTAGGTTGAGGCCATATTTCTGAAACTGTATCAATTGCAAAGAAAAAATCTCATGGGAAAATATTTTGGAATGAAAACACTGAGAAACTGAGAAAAAACTATGTTGAAAATTGTTTTGGGAATCTTCCAGTTTTATCATTTTGGGGGGCTTATGTCATTATTTTAGTGTTGTTTTATAAGAAATGAGAAGAAAGGATCATCAGTAGTGGACATGCTGCAGCTGACTCTGATTTTTGCTGTGGAGCTGTGGGAGTCAGGAGATGTTTGCAATCCACGATGGTGCTTTGACTTCAGACTCAAATGAAGTATATAAAGCAGAAAAAGGTGTCCTGGCTCATGTGACACTGAAATCAACTAACTATTCATAGATTAAAGTTACATTATTTCCTGAACCAAAATGTAGACATTTACACAAAGCAAACATTTGGATTTTTCACTTGAGTGGAGCAAACTTGTCTCCCTGTTTTGTTCTATTGAGGATGAGACATTTGAACTCAGTGGGTATTTTTGAAATTCATAATTAGAATTGATGCTTTTGGAAGAGGTTCGTATCTCCTGGAGGATTTTTCCCCTGTTCAGAAAGGATTATACATTTACCAAAATAAGACATCTGGCCACTCACCTTTTTGGCAAAAACATCTGGGAATGATTGATGGCTCCAAATCCAGCACAAGCAGAAGGGTCTGCCAGTGCCACGGGTCCCGCTGCTGTCTGTACACCCAGAGGAAATCCCCAGCACTGTTTGGGTGGTCACTGAACCACCAACAGGCTCAGCACCTTGGCAGGAACAGCAAACTGACTGATAGAAAGTCAATTTACTTAACTAAATGAAATGTGTGACACTGCTAAGGGAACAAAACTGAAGGCTTTTGGGAAAACTAAAGAAGGGAAAAATACAATCTTGATTCCAGGGGAGACAAGATTTAATGGGAAATGCCAAGAAAAATGTTTTAAATATTATGGGCATATGCACTGAACTCTTCATGTTTTTAACACATAATCTGGATTTTCTGTAGCTTGGAGGGTGGGCAGGGGTACGTTTGGGAAGGATCTGTGCTAGATGAAAATAGAAAGCTTTCAAAGATTTAACCATGCAGTAGAGGAGAGAAAATGCCCTTCAGGTTTTTTTTGCTTTCAATAATACAATTCTGAGAAACGCAAAGTGACAGAGAAGCACTTGGAAGGGAAATGTGCAGTAATTACCCCGGCTTTGAGGTTCCACAGAGAATTTTTGCAGAGCCATGTTCTCCAGTGTCATTGTTGTGATTAAAATTGAAATCTATCCTTAAATATCTGTGATCCCAGTGTGGCAGCTACTGTTGTCTCTGATTTCCTAATTGTGTTGTCACTACCCAGAGAGAGACAACGCTCTTGGTAACTGCCCCTGGAATAATCCTGCAAAAATTGCTCAGGAAGGGAAATCCAAACAGCTCATAGTTTTATTTTTTCACTGATGTCATTTGTTGGGAATATTGTGACATGTAGCTCTTTTCCCACTGGTGAATTGGTAAAACATGGAATCTATATTTAATGAAGTAAAATTTCACTCTGTGTAAGCAACTCCACCTCTGATGCAGCTGGCTCTTGCCAAGTTTAGCTGTAAAACAGTTGCTTTCACCTGACATTTATTTCTTGAATAAAAACATTGTTGCAATAATTATGTTTCCGTGCTGATTGTCAGCAATCTTAAAATTGACAGAAAAATTTGGCCTTTCAGCAGTACAGTGACGCATAATTTATTAACAAGACCAAGAGAGGATGAAAAGATACCATACGTGTGTTTCTTTAAATTAAGGGGATTACAGTAACGGGACATCTGGTGCTTTAAAATGCAGATTGCAATGTCACTGTGCTGCATCATTTTAATACCCATAAGTAAATGCTCCCTTCCAGCTTTCAGTCCTGTATTAGTTATTTTCCTGCTTGCTGTCCTTGGATGTAGGAAGAGCGAACCCAAGGACAAAATGTAGAGAAGCAATTTGATTTTGTACGCACTTTGTCAGGCTCTATCCCCAGAACTCATGTGGATGTGAGAGAGGAGTGAGGCTATGCTGTATGGCTAAATCGCATGCTTTAACATCTCAACTTCAGTTCAACACGACATGACTGCAGGCAGACCCAGATTTTCATATGGGAACAGTTTAATAACTGAGAACATCTAAAGCAGAGCAGAACAAAATCAGGCAGTGAGGGGTAAATGCCTACAGGCAATCCAAATCTATGGAAGAAATAAAGTTGCAAAGTATGTATTCTGCATAACAAAAGAAGTGCAGTTATGGTGCAAGCTGGCTAAACTTGAACCAGTTTTGGATAGGAAATAGCGATGATTGCCATTGTAATCCTGGATAATTCCTTAGTGTAATTATCAGCCTCCACAAAGTTTGATACACACCGTGGCTGAGATTTGTGAAGTCTGGATACTTGCTGGCGTCTGGAACAGGACAGTGTACTGCTTTTGTTGTAGTTGTTTTGATCTGCTATTTCCAAAAGCAGATTATTTCCCTTTTTAATTTCAAAGAGGAAAATACAGAATAGATAAAAATCTTACTCCATGCTGATAGTCCATATCTGTGTTTAAAAATATCTGTTCTGAGTTTTATTAAAAAAAAAAAGTCAGATTTATAATACTTATGACTGCATTTATTTGTAAATATTCTTTCTGCTAAGCATGCACTTGCTGTATAAGAGAACATCCATCTGTGAACTGCGGAATTTCATTAAACAGATGATAAGTGTTCAGTGATAATCATTTCATTAAACAAATGCTAGTAAGTATTTTGTTTTCCACAGGATTAATACATTTCATACGCAAGAATTATCATAAATTAGTAGTGGCTTAAACAATTTGCGAACAAGAAATAGTCCCAAAACTACATAATTTCTTTAGTCAATTCAAGTTAATTCAAAAAAGCAGGTTACAAGTCTTAATTGTTATTATTAAAAATTCCTCTGAAATTAAAAAGAGGCAAACACAGAGCTTTTGTAAGTTTTGTATTTCGGAAATTGCGAACACTGCTTTTAACGTTACTTTGTATGACTGTGATATTTCGTGAACAAAACTGCTTTCTGAGAAGTATTTAAATGAAAGATTTCTTCATATCGTTCAGAAAAAGATTGCAGCAGAAAGGCTTTCAAACAGTGTGAAAGCCATTTCAAGACAGAGTGAGAACGAAACAATTGCTTTTCCTTTGCTTGTTGTAGCTGTTCACGTGGCAGAGTGGGTCTGACTGCGGCAGCGGACCAGAGGTACCCACAAAAACCTGAGGTGGGCACTGACAGATTGATGAGACACAGGGTGTGGGGAGAGCTGGCAGGGAGCATCACTCAACCACCGTGAAGGGAACCATAAAGGCTTGAAGAGTTTTCTACTGGTTTCTGTTTTCCACACCTCCAGAACCTGTTTCTCTTACTTGCCACAAAAAAGTTTGTGAGAACAGTTGTGACATTTTGAGACAACTTTTAGAATCGTAGAATTGTAGAGACATTAGAGTTGGAAGGGACCTTTAAAGGTCATCTAGTCCAACTGCCCTGCAATGTACAGGGACACCTACAGCTGGATCAGGTTGCTCAGAGCTTGGTCCAGCCTGACCTTGAATGTCTCCAGGGATGGAGCTTCCACCACCTCTCTGGGCAACCTGTTCCAGTGCTTCACCACCCTTACTGTAAAAAATGTTTTCCTTAAATCCAACCTAAATCTCCTCTCTTTTAGTTTGAAACCATTTCTCCTTGTCCTATCACCACAGATCCTGCTAAAGAGTCTGTCTCCTTCTTTCTTGTAGCTCCCCTTTAGATATTGAAAGGCTGCTCTCATGTCACCTTGGAGCCTTCTCTTCTCCAGGCTGAACAGCCCCAGCTCTCTCAGCCTGTCTTCATAGGGGAGATGTTGCATACCCTGGATCATTTTTGTGGCCCTCCTCTGGATGTGCTCCAACAGGTCCATGTCTCTCCTGTGCTGAGGACTCCACATCTGGACGCAGTGCTCCAGGTGAGGTCTCACCAGCGCAGAGCAGAGGGGCAGGATCACCTCCCTCGCCCTGCTGGCCACGCTGCTTTTGATGCAGCCCAGAATTCTGTTGGCTTTCTGGGCTGTGAGGGCACATTGCTGGCTCATGTCCAGCTTGCCATCCACCTGTACCCCCAAGTCCTTTTCATCAGGGCTGTGCTCTATACTTTCATCCCCCAGCTTGTATTGATAGTGGGGCTTGCCACGGCCCAGGTGCAAGACCTTGCACTTGGAATTGTTGAACCTCATGAGGTTCTCCTGTGCCGACTGCTCAAGCCTGTCTGGGTCTCTCTGGATGACGTCCCATCCCTCAGGTGTGTCAACTATGCCACACAGCTTGGTGTCATCTGCAACCTTGCTGAGAGTGCAATCATTCTCTTTGTTCCCCCACCTTTTCTAATTTGCAAAAGTATATATTGGAAATACCTAGATGCTTTCCCCGTCATTGCACTACCCCTCTGAGAGCACTTCTCTGAGAGGAACTGATGGATAAAATAGCTGAAAAACTGTTTCCTTTTATATCTTTCTGGGTTTTCCAGAGGATTCCAAAATAACTTTGAGCTTGTAGTGCAAATTTTTTTGTATTTGTCAATAGTACATGACCCTGCATTCAATACAAGTGAATATCACCCTGTTTCTACTGTGGCAAGACTCAGACCAACCACCTCTCCTCTGGATCTATATAGCCCTGATCTGTGTACTTATTCCAACTTCAGGCCAGTGGAGAATTTCAATCACTTTTTTATGCTGTGCTCGGTAATTAAAATATTAAGAATGGTAAATCTGAAGAAACTCTGGAGAACTTCCCTAATAGCTTCTTTTCAGCCTGACACCTCCCTGCTGGAGCTCAGCTGGTTATCAGCCCCCCTCAGCTTAATCTCTTCCCACTTTACAGATGTTACATTGATTCTCCATTTTTCTCCCTCACTAGTATTTTCCCATGTGGCACCATGTCTAATGCTCTAGTTAAATTCAGACAAATTTCATCTACTGTATTGTCTTTGTCTAGATAATCAGTTTGCTATCATAGGGAGATATCTGATTATTTTGGCATAATGTTACCCTTGGTAAACTACTTTGCATTTTATCTCATTTTCTGTTTACCTCATGTCACTTATGTTCTTCAATTTTTTTTTTTCTTTTTTTTTTTAACCTAGCATACTACTGGAGATCTGGAGCATAACTTATTCTGAATATTTCCCTTTCCCCTCAGTTGAAGAGGAACTGTTCTCCAGATATACTGGCATAAACCCTTTCCAATCATCCAGGGCACCTTCTTCTAACAAGCCTCCTGACACCTGGGGAAGGGGATGGCCCTGTCTCCCTGTTGTTTCCACTTTGGAAATGAGGCTTTGCTTATCCGTCATCTTTCATCTTCCCTCTGCCCTGTGCTAAGTGCCATTGTCCCAGTGGAAAATGAAGACAGTATTCCCAGGGGGAGAAATGCTGTCTCCATTGCCCACTGGGGGTAAGAGTTCCTTTTCATAGTTCTCTCCACAGCTATAGAGGAACACCGTGCTATTTTTTTCTGTGTAAACAGGCCATTCTTTACATCCAGGCAAAGTAATCACAAACAACATTTTGACTGCAAAAGCACAGAGGACTTCCCAGACTTAGATGAAAGTAGTTAGCTGAGGTTTATATAATTTCTGATTTAATTCATTATACATGCATGGATACATGAATCTTGCAAGAACTTTTCTAACTATGTATTTTGGTGCCTAAGGAATACTCTTCTACAGAGATAAAAGCCCAAATCCAACAGACCCTTGTATCAGAAATTCTTGTCTAATTTTCAACATTTATAGAAGGATAATTACCTCTCTCCTCTCCTCACCGCCCTTTTAACAAGGAGTTGGATAAACTTCTTTCACTTGCAGAGGATGTAGGAAAGTTTGATATCCAGTTAACCCTGATGTGTAATCCCAGTTCCGTCATTTCCTCTTACTGGGACTCACGTTGAGTCATTTACATCAGCGTTGTCCCAGGGCTCAAACATGCCGGTTGTCTTCACTTATTTCTGATTGTCTAACTTGAGAAACCAAGAATTTGATTTTGCTGGTACACAGTCATGTTACTGTGAGGTCAAAGAGAAGGAGCTGAGCACACGTCAGGCTCCTGGCTTCCAGCTTGTACTTGTTGTGGGGCTTAACCAACAACAAACCCTTTGTGTCTGCATGTAAGCACAAAATAACGCTAGTAATAGATGTGATTTGATATGCAATTGTCTGGAGCATTGCAATTAACCATATTTTCATGGAACAAATGAATGAAAGAAAGGCAGGGAATGATTACTCTGCAGGAACTTAAATCAATCCCTCTCCACTCTATACCAGACCTGGAAACATTTGGCTTTTGCAAATATCTTTAACCAGATAGGCCATGCTGTTGAAGTCAAAGGCTCCTTCTGTGAATAAGGACTACTCAGCAGACTAAGCATTTGCCGGACTGATTTCTAAGTCTTAAAATGCTCAGAGGAAACAAAAAATGCTTTTTATAAATTCTTATTGCTGTACTTCACATTTTACTACAGAGTGATATTTTATTGTTAGTTGTCATGTATTACAAAAAAATAAAAATAAAAAGACAAAGAAGAGCAGAACCCAGATGGCATTGTGCTTTCTACATAATTGCAAAATACTTATTTTGCAGGCAATTTTCATCATGTACTAATCAAACTTGTGTAATCCTGTCACTGCACTGTCAGTGTGATTATCACATCTGTTTAACAAAAAGTTGAATAACAATCATAAAAAAAACCAGACTAATTAATGGTTGTCTCAACAGGGACACCAAAGTGAGAAAGGTCCTCTTGCAGATGCAGGTCTCAGCGTACAAGAAGTCAGGATGGATTGTAACATCGGTGTGAAAGACTCCGGAGAAAAGCAAGTGGTATGACAACAATCAGACAAGATCACAGGAGCAGTGAAGCCAACTGGCAAAGATTTTACATGTTCCTTGCAAAAAGCTGAAAGTAGCACTCAGAACTGGTTGTGTTTCCTTTCTTTGCCATGCAGAGATCAATAACACCTGAGAGCATCTTTGTTATATGTGATTTGATTGTGTAGAATTTCTGGGACATGAAGAAAGAATCAAAATATAACAGGAACAGTAAGAGACAGGCAGTGTGTTCTTGCTGCATCCCAGAAAAACACATCACAAATTTAGCATGATGGGCTGCACAGGAAGGAAAGCAGACTCTAAGTTCAGCCCTTGCAATGGCTACATATGCACCATTGGAACTGCAACGTGCCGCTCTAGGATCAGGGGGCTGTAGGACAGAGGCAGTGTCTATGGGTACAGAAAGAATAGTTTATGGCCACCATACAAAGCCACTATGTTCACCCTCAGAACAACAGTTTTGACAACAACTTGCAGAAGTTTGCATGGAGGTTTTGCTTTGGATTTTGTCCACAGACTGTCTGCAGTCCTTAGTTATCACTGTTGAAATCTGGCAGGGATGATTGATTGTGGGGGGGAATGGTGACTGTCCCTACACTTACACCGTGGGGCTTTGTAACAACTGATCAGAACAGTCTCCAGTTTCAAGTTTCTAGTTTTCACTGCCTGTGAAATAGTACCTCCTCCAGGGCAGCAGTTTTGGCTGGGACAGACGTTAATCTCATCGCTTCTTTGTGTACTGCTGACTTTCAAATCCAGCTCGCCTAAACCATGCTAACCCTCCAAACACTGAAGCCTAGATGGACTTAAAACAGCAGCCCAACATTTTAAGTATTCAGGACCAAACACATCCTCTGTATAATCCTCAAGGCATCTGATTTCTGCCCGTTGACATTCACAGGCTGCTCAAGTCCTTAGCTGTAGAGGAAGCCCTGAAGTAGGATTTTCAAAGACTTTCTCTTCTGAGCACAGCTGAGATCTTACAGGAGAAACACCTGGAGCCTAGCCAATGCCTGCTTTCTAGTGTGGTCACAGCACTGATTTAGACATCTTTGAATCCACACTTCAGGCAGGGAGCCGACCACAAGGCTACTGGATGCTTTGGTGCTAATTCCTCATCTTTTCCTCTGGAGCCATTCCACACTTTAAAGAAGGGGCATTTTTATAGTGCAGTTAAGTGGTCTAATTATTTGTGCATAGGTCTGGGCTTTCTTATTTTCTAGGTCATGAAAGTTTTATTATTTTTGGTAATTATAAACCTAGCAGGAAAATCCATTAAAATTATGTGGAGAGCTCCAGTAATTTCTTCTTGAGGACTCCAGTAGGTACCTATGCTCTTTCATTGACCTTTTCAGTGGTCCGTGGGGACAAGACAAAGGGAAATGGCCTAAAACTGAAGCATAGGAATTTCCGCACCAATATGCGTAAGAACTTCTTCACGGTGCAGATGACGGAGCACTGGAACAGGCTGCCCAGGGAGGTTGTGGAGTCTCCTTCCCTGGAGATGTTCAAGACCCGCCTGGATGCCTACCTGTGCAACCTGCTGTAGGGAACCTGCTCTGGCAGGGGGGGTTGGACTCGATGATCTCTCAAGGCCCCTTCCAACCTCTACAATTCTGTGATTCTGTGATTTTGGTGGAGTTTGGGGAAGCCAATACTTTATTGTTCGTATGCTTTTAAAAGACTGTGCACTGACAGCAATAGCATGAAAATCTGTGTTGAAGACAGTATGATTTTTGATAAAGTTTGAAGTGTTACCAACTCTCCGATTGTTCTGAAATATCCAGTCTGGGTATTCTCAGTAATGCCTGAACTTGCTGAAGACATTACAGAAGGAGACTTCAGCAATGCACAAAAATTTATATTAAAAAAAAACATCCTGAGACAAATCTACCAACTATGAATTCTATGTAAAGTGCTTATAAATAAAGTCACAGGAGGATACCATGGCAACGAAGAAGGAAAGGAGTTCAAGCTATTCGTTATGAAAGACAAATCATATACTACCCTCATTGCAAGATTTATAATCTTTCTTTCAGCTCTGTCCTACAGCATCATAATACACAATTTTGGTTAAAGCACTTTGGAACAGTTATTTTCCCTCCTGTACAAAAGCCATTGACTTGCAGGAAAATTTCATGGAGAAAATGTGTGCTGTATGTAAACAAAATTTAAAACAGGGATTTTGGCATATAAACAAGCAAATAAAACTATTTAATCTATAGCCAAATGTAAAATGAACACATGAAGCTACAGAGCAAAGTGTCAAAGCAGAGAAAAGCCCAGAGCCCAACAGTATGCAGGAGATGGAAGAAACATAAGAAATGGAAGAAACACTACAAAATATTAGCACATTTCTCTAAAATTGTTGCTTCTGCTTTCTCACCTCTCTCTTGAGTTACAGCTCTGTGCTAGTCCCTATGTATAAGTCATTTCTAGTTTATTGCCTTTTTACTCAAGGCTGTCTGCCATCTTTATACTCTTGGGCATGTGTAATAGTGACTACTGCTGATGTCTACTGCTTTATGTTTTTGCTTTTCACAGTCGCTAGAATTGCTGTCCCTCTTCATATAGTAATTTCTATTTAGTTTCCAATACCAGGCTACAAAATATGATCTATAAGTGAGATGAACTCCATTTGATAAGGATTTCCAGCTGCAATGCCCTATGATATCCTGCCTGATTTCTGCCTGAAGTTCCTTAAGGATATGGGTCTCTCAAACTTCCTGTGCCATACTTGTTACCTGAGTGAGATGTCTGGGATGTTCTGATACAGCTCAAAGAAACACCAACAGTACCTTTCTTTAGGCAACAGAATCCCATTCCTACAGTGGGATCCATCTAATCTAACTTCAGGCATCAGTGAAGTTGATGTCTACATTGAAATTTGTTGAATTTTCATCAGAGATTCAGTTGATAGTCAATGGTATTTAAAGCAAGAATCACCAGGCCATCAAATATCAATGCTAGTTTCAAGAAGGAATCAACTACGTTCTCAGCTTCTTTGACTAGAATGGGAGCCTGCTGTGACTTATTCATATGGACCTACCTGGGTAAATTGTGTGAATCTCACCTTGTTTTAGAAAGAGGAAATTTATGGCCCTATAGTTTGATGGTAATTGGTCCTTTTCTTTTAGGACAGTCCTGCAAAGCACCCAATGGAGGAATTGTCTTCAGCACTGATGTTTTGTGACAGGACTTTCCAGAGCTCTTTGTTCAATGACATACTTAGTTGGACTCTCCATGGCTAATCTATAAGAGAAAACTGTCTGGTAAAGCTGTTAAAATCAGGCCAGACTTTACAGATGAAAATATCCCCAAGCACACTCCTCAGTGCTGAAAAACATGGCTGAAGAGATGGTCATCCACTTGTTTAGAAACACGGGCGAGTGACCTTTATATCTGTGATCTGCACGTCTTGCTGTGAGCTGGATGAGCGTGTGTGAGAGCATATTTTAATGAACATATTTTGACTGTTGATACATAACTTTTCTTCAAAACTTTTATTCAAACCTGTTGTTGACTACCCAATAAAAGATAAATAATCATGCATAAAATGACCAGGCTATTTTTGCATGCTCTGTCTATTACAAGTCAGAAGAGAGACACACTTATTGAAAGTTTCATACCATAGTTAGGAAACATAATTACCTCTCTTCGTTGTTTCCCCTGGTTTTCTCACTTTTGTTTTTCCAGTTATTTTGCTTCAATCTATTCCCTGTTCTTTTTTTTTTTCCTTTTCCTTGGGTATCTAATATCAAGTTTATAAAAAATTACGGTTGTTGATAGAGCAAAGAATTGCTTTGTTTTTAGTGGCGTCTTTTTCCTTTAGAAGTTGCAGTCATCGAAATTTAAACACTACAAAAAATACTAGAATTACTCTGAAATAGAATAATAATATTGCATGAAATAAAATGCTGGTCTAAATTAAAATTTGCATTTATTCTTTCTTCTGTGTGTTGATTCATTTTTAAAGCATTTGCATGACTTTTTCTTATTCTGAGACTAGAAGAGACTCCAGGACTCCTGTGGAATAAAATAAAATAAAATAAAATAAAATAAAATAAAATAAAATAAAATAAAATACCACAAATTGATGGTATTGGAGGGAGAAAAGGAATTCAGTACAGACATAAAAAAATAAGTAGGTTACTCCAAAAATAATGCCTCCTATTTATTTCCATGAAAACTACAACAGACACAAAGAACACAGTAACACTATTTGATAGAGCAAATACTCAGCTACAAAACACTCTTTTTCAAGATAGTCACCACTATTAACTGTGCATTTTCACCAGTGATGGACAAGAGCCTACATGCCACACTGGTAAAAATCTGCACCAGCAGAAGCGACCACTGTCACTGTCACCACTGCTGAAACACACCACCACCCATCACTGTGCTGACATCCACTGCTTGGTCTCCATAAATGTCCAGCAAGCATCAATGAATGTCAATAGGTGCAATTTTTTCCACTTGCAGGAATTCAGTTCCACACCTTTGCTTCATACACATTTCCATGTCAGACACCATTTGATCAGACTGCTCCTCTGCTGCCATCTGTAGCATGGTAACAAATGTAATGCAATATTGGTGGGAAGGTTCAACCTCTACTGCCATACCACCAACATCTGCCTCTGATGTCGCGGGCCAACAGAATAAAATAGGAGTCATTACTTTCAGAGAAGCCCTCATGAATTCTTACTGTGGAAAGCACAAGGCCAGTTGATATCCTTACTTTGATAAAAACAGGTTTCTTCTTCTCTCTTTTTGTCTTACTGAAGTATTTTTGGCCTAATCCTGTGGCTTTGTGGATGGTTCTACAAGATTCCAAGCTGTCTGTGTAAGATGAAAATCAACGCTTCATAATGGTGAAGCCTATAGGGATGTGTCAAAAAGTCAAAATTACTTTAAAGACATGTAATTCACTGTCTATTTATTATACTTTTTCTACTGTTTGTATTGTATGACAGCTGAGACCATCCACCCAGGACTGTTCCTCGATGTGAGGTGCACTACATTTTCCTCATTAACTTTCTCTTATTTGCGAAGCATTCAACAAGCAGATGTCACTGTCAATAGAAAGGCTCAGGTGAGAAATAGCAGTGGATCAGGAAGAGCACTATACATTTATACTGATCAGCTTTGTACTTACCTACTTGGATGAGAGTGATACAAATACCAGAAGATTGTGGTCTTCTGGTCAATCCTGGCAATTTGTTACAGAAAGCAGAGGTTAAGGAGGTCATTCCTGAACAGTCTTGAAAGAGGAATTTAAAAGAAGGTTGAATTTTAAAGATTTTTTGTGAGTGGTATGTTAGATATATAGATTTTTATTGAAAAATATGTAGGAGGTTCTGTAGGAGAGTGATATGAACAGAAGAGACCTAGGAAGAAAGAGTTTGTCAAAAATAAGAGGGCAAGTGGAACTATTTTTGTACAAGTAATGACACAGAGGTAACTTCCATCTGATGTCAGTGACTCAGAGGGATTGTGAAGGGACTCAAGGAAATGTGTAGTGTCTATAAACAGCTAAGAGGATATCAGGTATCAAATTAATAGTGGCAGTCAGATCAAGGGTGCAAACTAGACTAGCATCCTTTCTGCAATGAGCACACAAAGGATGGCTGGGACAAGAGGCCAAAGCAACCTGTTTTGCTTCAGCTACATGCAGTTTCTAGCAAGAGGAAAAGTACCATAGACAAACACTTGGTGGGAGAGGCATGCTGAAGATTAGAAGGCATGATTGTGAGAAGTAGTCAAAATTGGTTGAGAAAAATCAGAGGACCAGTGCAGAGATTGAGCTTCTGAGAACTTCATGGAAGTAGGAAGATGGGAAAGTTAAATAATGAAATTTACAGCATAGAAGGAGTAAAAGAATGAGCAGAAAAGAGGAAGGAGGATCCTGGAATTACAATACTTACAGAGCCAGAAAATGTATGATTTCAAGGAATAATGTGGCTGACTGTGTGAAGTATCTGAGAGGTCAGGACAGATGAAAAGAAAATAGATGCTTGAGATTTTTTATGACCAAGAGCTCTCTGAAGAATTTGAACAGCAGAGTGGAAATAAGGAGCCTCAGACAATCAGAAATAGTCCAGAAACCACAAGAAGCTCAAAACCTCCTGTAAACACAAATAGATCTGCCTACCACAAATTTTATTTATCTTGTCAGGTCTTACAGTTGAAGAATAGTATTTCAAAAATAGTATTTCATAACTGAGAAAAGCATCACAGTGGGTTCTTGTCTGAGAGCACCACCAGACAACCTGACACGTGCAGGAGATGTCTCAAGGTCATTTGTAGTGCTCAGAAACAGGGCACTTTCAGTCTCTGCCTTTTGACTTCAGCTCTTGCTTCAGCGACATCCTCTGACGGTGTGGGTAATGGTAAGTGGCAGACTGGCCAGGAGCTCCTGCCTCCTCCCGCACAGAGGACTTTGTGAGCTTCGTCTAATTACAAATCGGGGGCTGCTACATTGTCCCTTGAAGTGAGCGTAAATCAGAAGTCAATTGTCCATTTTAATCAGATTTAGCCAGAGTATATTCTACATGAAGTTTCAAGTGACTAGAATTAGCTTACACACAGTAAACATTTCAGGTCTAATCTGATCATTTTAAGGAAAAACTAGTGAGCTTTAACTGTAGGAAAGAAAAAACCATGCTGTAATCGATAACGAAGGAATGATCTGAGAAAGGGAACCAGCATGTCTGATTAATCATCTTACCAGTTGATCAGATTTATGATATGAAACCAATTAATCACTTGCTTTCAAAAAATTGGGTTTTATTCTATAAAATTCTTAACCACAGCCTCTGCTGTGGTAATTTGATTTGTGAAGATTTCCTCTGAGACAGCAATTGGATTCATTTACAGCTGAAACATATACAAATATTCATCATTCTTTTCTAACAGCTATTGTATTAATTTCTTCCTGGGCACATTTGCTCTCTTGTGACTTGGAGATACATCCACTTTTTCAATGTTCCCACATGAATGAGAAAATGTAACTTAGACTCATCGCTGGAATTTAATTTCTCAACACAAATCATATTCCCATCACAATAATAAAAACAAGTTTTGATTCCAGGTTGATTTTATTTTTTTTCCTTTGTTACCACATTGTCTCTTTGTATATAGTTTTTAGAAGTACTTTTGCTGAGATATTGATCTGTTTGTTACATAAAGCACCAGCATTCACGGTATAAACCTGTCCTCTCTTCCCTTGTTAAAATGGCGTTTTCAGGGAAGAGGGAAAGTGGGAAGGGAATGCCCTTTTCTGTTTATGATGATGATTATTATTTTAAAGCTTGGAGTATGGAGACTCTATTAATGGTGTTTTTGTGAGTTTTTTTTGTGGTGATGTTTTTGTTGTTTTGTTGTGGTTTTGTACAGATTGTATTTCTTTATGTATTGAGCACAGTATTCCCTTTCCAAAGAAAATTCAGAGTTGTATGTTGCTAAAGGGTACAGGCTGCCAATTTGCTTGGATATGATGCATTTTGCAAAAGGAATATTTTAACAAACTCATACGACTTTTCGATAAATCCAAATACAATCTCTAACAGGCATCAAGTGCCAAATGCTCTGTGATTTGCTGGAGGGAGAGTGGATCTTCATGTTCAAGTTAAGATGAGCAGAAACTGATTTTTTCTTAACTAAACAGTCTAAGTTAATAAGGCAGAGAGAAAGAAGAAGTCAAGAAACTGAATAATTTGTTCCTTATCTATAAACATGTCCAGTTCTCTGAATTTTCCCACACAGACTCTTTTGGATTGCAGTTAGCATACATTTCTCTGTTATCCAGTCGGGGTGAAAGTCAACAAACTTTTCCTCCTAAATGCCCCACAACAATCCAAAATAAATGAACTGATAAACCACTAAAACAGTTGAGAAGTCTCTCAGGCCAGCAACAATCACAGCAGAAAGTATCCGCTTGGGTTTTTGTCCTTCGTGACATCCACATCCACTCCCACCACTACATTTGTGCAAGTCATTTCCTTACAGATATTGTGCAAACTTGGGGATGCAGTTCAGTTCTCAGAGTGGATCTTTCCTGTTTTTTTGGTTTATTGTCTTATTCTGCTCTTTCAAGTACTGCTTTAGATTTGTCAATATCTATTTAAAGACATTATTTAGTGCTGCATTTTAAGTCCCAATTTGATGCAAGGTCAAACTTGTAGTAAGTAAAAAATGGTCATAAACCATGGTCAGAGAACTCTACCAGAAGGGAATATCTCTTAACAGCTACAGCAAGAGTTATCTATCCCTTGCAGGGAAGTTGTTGAGGCACAGGCAGATTAAGTGGTCTATTCAAAACTGCACAACACTTTAGTGTGTCATCCAGGAGGTGAACCAAAGAGATATCATGACCCAGGAATTACACAATTTTTCTTTTCTCTATTGCCTGCAACAAGTTTGCACATGCTTTAATTCCCTTACGTTACATTCCCTTATCCATTTTATTCATGTCTATATTCTTCTCACATTCTTCTGTGTCAATTCAAAATACTGCTATAAAACTTAATTTCATGTTGTGGGATTTTTGATTATGTAATTTTCCTCTCTTGTTCTGTTTCTGAGTCTCACCCTCTTCATTGCTTCAATCTTAACCTTCTTCCATTCATTTTCAAGGTCTTCTCACCTGTGAACTTACCCATTCTCTAACAAGTTGGCAACTCCCTGCGCCAGTCATAAGTTTTCCAGGCCCCATGTACAGTTACAAGTGCCCCCCCTCAAAAAGTCCCAAAGCCATTTCATTTACCTGCTTCAAATCCCACCTTAAAATTCCCCTGGTTTCTCTGAGAAGCTCAGTGATGTTGGGCTGTGGTTGCCCTGAGACCATGGCCGACTGTGGAGATTGGTGTTGATGCATTGACTCCTTCTGCTCTCCTATGTCTGCATCTCTTGCTTTCTCTGGAAGCTCTTTGGTCACAAATCATTCTTCCATCCCATGTGCCAAAACACCTAGAATGAGAGGGCCATGGTTCATGAGAGTAGCACCTATTTCTGAAGCAATACAAATAGTAAATCAGTGTCATGACACCAGTGGTAGAGTTGATCAGTAACGCCAGAGCGAAAAGCAATAAAACCCTGCTCCTGAGATCTAGCTCAAGCCAATCACGGTGAAAAATCTACTGAAAATTTTTGAAATATTGCACTGGCATAAATTCAACCCAGTGTAAGTTTTGCTTTCTTGTGACAGCATTGCAGTATCAGCTTGTTTTCAACATCGCATCCTTTCTAACCTCCAAATACTTCTTTATGGTATTGCTGTTGCAATCAGTCATTTGAGCAATGATCCGTTTGAGTACTGAATATTCTAACAATAAGATAGCTTGTGGATATGGAAGCTTGGCCAAAGGATTTCTCTTCTGAATGAATGCTCTGCCAATAAAGCTTTCCTGCCAGGGTAGATACATGCATTTTTCTATTTGATTCCAACACAGCTGAAATTAAGTTGCTCTCTTCACTGCTACAGTTCAAACCGTGTACAGAGTTCAGCTCAATGACAGTGATGTCACAACACTGTTGAACATAGGACATATCATTTCCCCCATGAGTTTTTCCCCAAGTCAAGCAAATAAAACCACTGAGGGTAATTTAATGAGTTGGTTTTCAGTCTTGTCTTGAGTTGGATTATTCTGAACATATGGAGACTCAGTCTGACTATGAAGCATGTCAGGGAATGGTAGAGATATGGGAATGCAGACTTTTTTGGCTGAATGAATCTTGTGTTAAATACTTTAACACTTCATAGCATAGTTGGAATTGACTTTTTTTTTGACCTATGACACTGCTGTACTTATATCCAGCTTAGGTCTATCACAAGGTAGTATGGAAGTGAGAGTTTGTATGCTTATGAAAAATAAGAATTATATAGAAAACATGGGAGCAGAAAGATCTTGGAACAAATTTAGGCTATTGTTGAAGTTCAGTAATTTATTTTAGCGGTTGTACTGGTTTTGGCTGGAATAGAGTTAATTTTTTTCATAGTAGTTGATATGGTGCTATGTTTTGAATCTGTGACCAAAACAGCACTGATAACACACAGATGTTCTTGTTGCTGCTGAACAGTGCTTATGAAGCATGAAGGATTTTCTTAATTCTAACCTGGTCAGACCCACTACAGTAATAAAGGAAAACCCTAGGCACAAAACCTATTCTGTGTGTGTGTGTATGAAACTCGGAGGTCAGGGCCTGCTGGTCTTATATGTATATATATATATATTTATATATTTAATTCATTTTTTAGAGTCAATCAATAGAAGATCCTATAGATCCTGTCAATAGAAGGAGTTAGATTTGTAACTGCTGCTTGGCTGCCATTATAGAACTTATTCTAAACATCAACTCTTTTCCTAACCAAATCCTGAACGACCTGAAAACCCCATTTTTGGTAGGAACATTTCCTAACAGGTACCCATTGTGAGCAATCAGTGCCCATCTCATTCTTGTTCCTTGTTAAAATTCTTGGTAAAGACAAGCAGCTCTGTCTTTTACAGTAACGAGAATTTCATCACCAGGGGCCATGTTAAATCTGTCTCCTGCCTCATTTTGGACATATATTTTCAAGCCTCTCATTGTATAAGTTTTGGACTGGTTTACCTCTGTGTCAAGTAGTTCATACTTACTGAATTCGTACAAACAGTGTTTCATTTAGAGGTAGTGGTCATAAAGCCTTACACAAAGCCTTGCAAATAGATGTAATTCAATGGGCTACAGTTATTTTTTCTGACAATGAACTTGTCCCTTTAATGTTAAAAAGCACTTGGGTATGATGTAGACATGATACAAGATGTACGACTTCTCCTGACACCATTGATTCTTCATCTTCCAACTTACCTGATGCTTTTGAAATAAAATATAAAGTGTTTTTTACACAGTATGCTTCCAACTAGCAGAAAGCTAGGAGATTGGTGCAAGAGCTCAGCTGGGACAGGATAAAAAGCTTACAATGATTGCTTCTAAATTCATATTCCCTGAATTTATGGAAAATTGATATAAGCTGAAGTCTTACTCATAACTATAAATGTAAAATCAAAAGAACCATTGATTATTTTTATTAAACACAAGGCAAGCCATTTCTAAAGGGAAGAGAGAAGTCATCTGTAAGCTCACCACAGGCTCCCATTACGTAGCAGTTAACCAATTATTTTTATTTCAGCATAGATTATAATTAGTCAGACCTATTGTTCAGGTATTCTGAAATCTGGCCATTTTCAGTGGTTTTGCAAGACTTGAAAAAGGTTGCCTGCACAATCCGCTATCTTTTCAGTACATACCAGTGAATGAATCTGTTACCTCAGTGAGGAAGCTGTTAGGCCTGTCTTTCTGTTTGTCAGCGTAATTCAATTGATGTTCCACCTAGAACCCTGCAGGATCACAGCCGCTGCGGTGGGTAGAGATTCGTTAAGCCTCAAGTTACTGATTTAACAAGCTGTGCTAATGAAATGGGGCTTTAATGAGGTTCTTTTAGCTAGGCTCCATGCATTTTGCTCTTCATCTCGGGCCCTGTATTTCCTTTTTTTTACAATATAGCTTAGCAACTCCCTTCTTTTTTGTGAGTTTTTTTTTTTTTGAGTAAAATGACCCTTGTTATCTCATTTAATGGATGATCACATAATATCCAGATATCCCAATTAACTTTAACAGTGGCTGTGGCCTTTTTCAAGGCAACTGCTCACAAGGCCAAGAGACTTCAGGCCGATTCACTGCTCGGCCACATCTCCTCCACTCACAAACTAAGTGATCACAATCCCTTTGATAAGTGATGCCTCTCCCACAGCACCATGTTTCTTCAAGGTTGTAGTATTTAGGACATTGTGTTGCTTTTTTAACGACTAATATTAAAATAATGTTCTTTGTCAATAGTTTGCCAGAAATCAACATGTTTATTTATCTGCTACTCGGTTTGATCCAGATTCACATAGTCATTAGCAGAGATAATGACAAATTACCCCATGTGACTGGGATGTGAGCTGAAACCTCAAATAATAGTGAAGCAGTACACAGATCACACAGCATAACTACCTTGCTTGAAAGCTACTCTAATTTTGTAAAGCAAGTTGTCAAATCAATGTCTCTGCTGTCAAACAAAAATATATTTTTAAAGGAATGCCTCAAAAATCCATAGAAGGAGCACGAGTGTGGCATGACATTTGTTTGATTTCATTCCTCAGGCGATGCCGTAAAAATTGATCAGACCACATTAAATGGAGAAATCATTAGAAGTCTAATTCAACCAACTCCAGAAATATTTATGAAGAGCAGTTAAAAACCACTGATATGATACAGGAGGATACTTGTTGTAGTATTATTTATGGCTAGGAAGACAGAGCTTCAACATAGGTTTTCTGCAGCAAATCAGTGATGCATTTCCAGCAGCTCTCATACAATGGGTTGTTATTAAAACAGCACAGTCTTCCAAATTGCCGTTAGCTAAAGATAGGCTTTATATGAGTTGATATTTATCCATTTTGACCTTTAATGCCATTTAGAGTAATTGTTGATCCAGTAAAAATCTACTTTATCTGTCTTGCCCTGGTAGAAATAGGACTGCAAGCTTTCACTAGTCAGCCTTATGGTAATTCATTTCTTAATGTCAAGTTTTTATTTAACTCATTCTTCCCCAGTCCTCTCCCCAGTCTGCAGTGAACTGCACTGAATGATTTGCATGCAAATGCCTAAAGAGAATTAAACTTGCTGATAAATAGCAGTTGCCATTCTCTAATACTCTCTAAAACTTTTTGACAGAAAAATACACTTTGTAGTATAGGGGTTTCTGATGAAGGCAGCAGTACTTTTAGCTCCTTGAAAGGCCTTCTTGGTGCTCATGTGTGTTCAAATATAACCAAAACAAAACAAAAAACAATGAAGAAACAAATTAAGAAAAACCACTGTGAGTCTGGATTGCTTGCATTTCTGTCTAAAGGTCAGTCATCCTGGGCATCTCTTGCCAGGACTGTGATTCTGTGGTTCAGCAGGGCATCTCTTGGAGTTGCAGCACCTACGGTTAGAAAGGAGTTCTCTGCTAGCTGAGGAATGCTCTATCATCTGTGTTGCTGGAGTTCAAGAAGCATCTTGCACATATGGCTTGAGTATTGGGTGGTCCTTTGCAGAGCTAGGAGTTAGACTTGATGATCCTTATAGGTCCCTTCCAACATGGGATATTCTGCAGCCGTGTTCTGCAGTGCTGTGTGCTGGGGTACAGCAAAAGTTCCTATTTATGTCCTCAGCACTAAGAGGGAAAACACGGAAGCAGACACCAAGCCTAAGTTTGCAGATTGGTGACTGGAGAGCGGTCTATAAAATGTTCTTAGTATCACTGATTGGTAAGATATGGCCATCATCGCATCACATTTTGTATGTTGCATAGAGTGGTGAAACTAAGACATGGTTCTCCTCCCTTCCTCGCCCAATAAATCCTTTCATTTCTGATTTAATCCTTGGGCTGGCAGATTGATCATTGATGGACTTCTTCCAACAGCTCTTGACAAGCCTGTAGGAAAGACAGAATAGATGGCTTTGCTTACCAAAGTGACCCTGGTGATTTTGGCACAATTATTTACTAAAAATAAGTATAGTGTGGGAAAAGGTTCCAAAAATATATTGGAAAGCATTCTTTTCATTCTCTTCCTTTTTAATGATCTGACACCATGTGAAGACAGCCATTTATGTCCACTGCATTCACAGAGCAATAGGTACCTACCTATACCTCATCAGCTGAGCTTGACTGCCTGCAGAAGGACAGACAGACGTCTCACATGGAGCCCTACCAGGAAAATCCACACTCCAAATAGAAGTGCAGCTTCTCAGAGGTCGAGAGTCACCCACTGAGTGTCAGAGGAGGTGACTTGTCCCTACCGAAGATCCTAAGACCATTGTACCCAGGATCCAGCAGCGTGATGGGAAGTGAGAGTGCAATGAGGAAAGATGTGAAAGAAGCGTGAGGGCAGTGAGGAAGGAGGAACACCCTTTCCATGGGATATCTGGAAGACTGAAGTCACATCAGGAAATGGGGACAACAAACTCTGAAAGGAGCACTGTGAGGGGAGGAAGCAGAGAGCAGAATGTAAAAGGGATATTTGGTCACCAAATGTTCAATGTTGTGAGAAATTGGGGAGGAGTAGTTGTTGTGTATGACATTACAAAGAGAAATATTTTTCTTAGCCTTTCTATACATAAGCTGTCCTTTGACCAAAATCACTCTCCACTCTCTCCTCACTTTCTAAAAATAAAACTTGTTTCAGTGGGAAGTGGGTCCCAAATGTGTCCTTTTTTTTTTTTTTTTGTCATGTGTCATGGTGAGGTCTTCAAGTAACGATCTATGAAGTCTACAAGGAATCCTTGTGTGCCCTTTTTGCCACCAAGATTGCTCTTATGGATAGGAAATGTATATAAAATGTGTTTATTTGATTGTACTAATTTGAAGGAAATTTTTGGTCATGCAATATTAATCCACCTTGTGGTGACCACTTGTTTTTAGAGTAACTGGACAATTCTGATTCTTCAGCAAGAGTTTCTCAGAATCTTTTTAATAGTGAAAATCATATTAATGTTTGGAAGGCTGAACAGACAGATAAACCTGCTTCTTGCACAGGAACATGTGAGAACAAGAACGTCTCTGCATCTCTTTAATATGAAGAATTTTCAGGAGCTTCTCCTAGGAATCTAATGTAGTCACCTTCTAACTTATCATGCTGTGTATATTAGAGACATCTGCGAGCTTCTCTGTAGAGCTGAGAAGCAGTTAGGGGTGGATTAATGGACTGAAATTAATGTTGTCATCACTTGTAAAGTCAGTTTACTTAGACTGTAATTATAATCTGCCTAAAGTGATAAGAACTGCAGTGTGGTTTCATGCACCCTATCTGGGAAAGCAGCTAGCACAGCAGAGAGTGGGAGGCAGCCTTGGACTCTGATAATGCCCATCGCTGTGGTGTGCTGATGCACAAAGGGGAAATTCTCCTTCAGCACAGCCAGAAGTGTATTTCTCTGAAGCATGAAGATTCGCAGCTCTTCAGATTTTAATGTTGATTAACACTTAGAATAGGATTAGCAATTTGCTGACAAATACTGAAATGTAGAGTTTTTGGTGAGGGGAGATAAAATAATTCACAAATACTCGCTGAATTTTTTACTTTTTTTTTTTAACGTTTCACATTGTAAACTGCAAAGTTTTATTTTCCAGTTGTATTTTTTCTAGTATTAATGATTTAAGGAGACACACTGTAACATTTTATAAGGAATAAATATCTTTTTACACTAAACAGTACATCTGGAAAAAAAGAATAAAAGATTTTGAGCATGTAAGAACTGGTATATAATTTAAATTTTTAGATTAAAAGAAAATGATTTTGGACATCATTTTTGTTTTGTCAGGACCCAAGATAATCACATTTCTTTTTCATTTTGACTGAAATTACTTTTTACAATTATTAAACTAAATGTCAAACCAGAAGTAAATGTATTTCATCCAACTGCATACCTACTCTTCAAACTCTATGTTATTAATTCATAAATCACTGGAAAAAGGATTTTAACAACACTTGTTTGTAAACTTGCAGAGCATTTTGTTAACTGCTTTAGCCAAATAAAAAAGATAGAATTAAAAAAGTTAAACAGATACTTCATAACAGCATTTTTAGAATAAGCTTTAAAAATGACATATTGAAAAAAGCCAAAATATTTATTTCACAAGTAGATTTCATAGAATAGAATAGAATAGAATAGAATAGAATAGAATAGAATAGAATAGAATAGAATCATCTATTTTGGAAAAAGAAAAAAAGCCAGACGTTGCTTCCAGAGATCATATATTTTCTTTTTCTGCCCTATTTCCTGGGGATGTTCCCTATCCAGACAAGCTGATCTTCTGCCCCACTCGCTTGACTTGCAACACACTGGGATTGCCTGCTCCTGGGCTTTTAAAAGATGGTCCTTGAGGAATGACCAGCTGTCATGGAATAGATTACCCAGAGAAGTTGTGGATGCCCCATCCCTGGAGGTGTTCAAGGCCAGGCTGAATGGGGCCCTGGGCATCCTGACTGGTGTCGGCTGACGTGGACCCCTAGGCCTCTAGAGTCCATTCCCAGGGGACGTTGCTAACTAGCTCCCTGAGAGCCATTAAGTTTGTTCCATGTCCAGAGTGGCAATCCTGTTGACCGCTTTTCTCCTTACACCAAAAATTTTGAACTCAAAAATTTCATCAACACTGTGGCCAAGACAACCACCTACTGTCATGTATTCCATAAGGCCTTCTCTATTCTCAAACAACAGATCTACAAGGGCATCTTTTCTAGTTGGTTCACTAAGTACTTGTGACAGAAAATTTTTTTTTTATATACTTACATCATTACTTTTTAGAGAAGTCAAACCAGGAAGAAGTGTTCCAGGAGCCCAAAGTCACTGTTTCCTTCTGCACAGACAAGCTGAATCATTTCCATTTTTTTTTGTGAATTGAGAAAAATTTTTGATAATAAGGCAAAGTCAGATAATCAAATTCATGTTAAATATGCACCCTCAAATGGATTTATTTAAAGTTACAACTTTTACAAGGTTTATATACAAGGCAGTAAGAAATCACATGAGTTTTAACAAAACCAAGTGCAGAGTCGTCTATCTTGACTTCAGCAAGGCTTTTGACACTGTCTCCCATGACATCCTGATAATGAAGCTGAGAAAGTGCGGGATAGATGAGTGGACAGTGAGGTGACTTGAGAACTGGCTGACTGACAGAGCTCGGAGAGTAGTGATCAGCGGCATAGAGTCCAGTTGGAGATGTGTAACTAGCAGTGTTCCCCTGGGGTCAGTGATGGGTGTTGTGTCTTGTTCAATATCTTCATCAACGACCTTGATGAGGGGATAGTGTCCACCCTCAGCAAGTTTGCTGATGACACAAAGCTGGGAGGAGTGGCTGACACGCCAGAGGGCTGTGCTGCCATTCAGCAAGACCTGGACAGGCTGAGAGTTGGGCAGAGAGGAACCTGATGAGCTTTAACAAAAACAAGTGTAGAGTCTTGCACCTGGGGAGGAATAACCACATGCACCAGTACAGGCTGGGGGATGACCTGCTGGAGAGGAGCTCTACAGAGAGGGACCTAGGGGTCCTGGTAGACAAAAGGCTGGCCATGAGCCAGCAGTGTGCCCTGGTGGCCAAGAAGGCCAACGGGATCCTAGGGTGCATTCAAAAGAGCATGGCCAGCAGGTTGAGGGAGGTGATCCTCTCCTTCTACTCCACCCTGGTCAGGCCTCACCTGGAGTACTGTATCCAGTTCTGGGCTCCCCTGTATAAAAAAGACAGGGACCTCCTGGAAAGAGTCCATCCCACAAAGACAATAAAGGATGTGGAGCATCTCCCTTATGAGGTCTGTTCAGCCTTGAGAAAAGAAGGCTGAGAGGAGATCTGATCAATGTCTATAAGTATCTAAAGTGCAGGAGGCAAATGGACGTGGGCAATCTCTTTTCAGTGTTCTGTGGGAACAAGACAAGGGGAAATGGCCCGAAACTGGAGCATAGGAAGTTCTGCACCAATATGTGGAAGAATTTCTTCACGGTGTGGGTGACAGAGCACTGGAATAGGCTGCCCAGGGAGGTTATGGAGTCTCCTTCCCTGGAGATATTGAAGACTCATCTGGACGCCTACCTGGTGACCTGCCCTAGGGAACCTGGTTTGGTAGGGGGGCTGGACTCGATGATCTCTCGAGGTCCCTTCCAACCCCTACAATTCTGTGATTCTGTTATTCTGTGATAAGTTAGAAATTTATCAATGCTACTGGAATTAGAATAACTTTTTTCCCTCTTGTCCTGCAATCCAATATATTTGTTTGGAACATCATGCCCTTGGACTCACCTGAAAAGGAAAGATGTGGATCTCCGTCATAGCAAGGAATCAACTGACAACTGAAGACAAGGCATTGAAGTCTGGCTGAATGCCAAGCCTCTGACAACGCAAAGGAAAACCAGCTGTGTAAGACATGAGCATCAGGTCCTAAATCAGTATAAGTTTATTGAAGATATTGAATAATAATATATTCCATTTGAGTTTTACCAAAATTGAGACCAATTACAAACATATAATCAGATGTTCACTTTATGGTCACAATATCACAGAACCACAAAGCTGCAGGGGTTGGAATCGACGTTGAGTCCAACCCTCCTGGCTCAACTGACGGCAAGGACAGTGATTCGACATATGACACGTGGTACAACTTTTCTTACCTAAAAGTCAAGAGTTCAGCCCCTGTTCCTCTATAGATGTGTGCTGTCCTGGAGTCCTGAACCTACATCTGTTCAAACACTTTATTGTTCAGTGCCAAGACACTGGGACTGAGAAACACTAATTTCTCATACAAGTATTCTCTAAATGCCTGATTGATTTGCTTGAAACAACATTAAATTAATTCTTCATGCTTTTAGCAATGTAACTACAAGTTTTGATGGAGAAAAGGACATAACAGCTTGTAGCTCAATGTTCCATGTCAGACTGATCTGTAGAGTTTGTTTTCTTATATTCCTTAGTTTCCTAATAAAGGAGGGCATTTACAATCTTTATCTAGACTAGGTAGCAGATTGCTAACTATTGGCAATTCCTTTTTAACTAATAGAAATGAGGAAGACTGCTGCGGGTGGGAGCAATAGATTGCTGTCTTTTCTCATGAAGGGAAAGAGTATGACAGGAAAGGAGGAGAATTTGGGGAAAGGATTGAAAAAAATGTACAGACAATCATTTTGAATCATAGATTCAAAAACATATCATTTTGTTGTACTCATCCTTGAGACTGGTCTGAACTGTATTACACTGAGCCCAACCTTGGAGAGGCAAAGAGTTAATTCTCATGACTTGAATTTCCAAATAAAACCTACCTGTTACTAAAGAAGCTGAAATCTGGTTGTGACAGAAGAAACATCTCTGTCTGGAAGCACGAAAAGTGGTTCAATGAGGCAACATGGTGTGCCGGAGCTGTTACAATGTCTGGGCTCATCCTGCAAGTCTAAAGGAACACCAAACATGAGTTTCTCTAGTGTTAAGTGATCAGTAGAAATGAATCCTCTATAACTTTTTGAGTCTGTAGGAGAGTAGCACTTGGAGATGCAAAATAGAGAAAGAGGAAGAATATCAAGAATGGCTGGAAACATATATGGAGAGACTGGACTTCAATACATTTGGCCAATGAGAACATTTTTATTTTGTCCAGCGTTATTCTTCCTGCACATTTTGCGTTTCCATCTGTGTAAAACGTTTAGCATATGCACAAGTTATACGAAGGCATTTTGTAACATATGAAACAGCTGATGTCTTTAAAAAATAAAGCAGAGCTTCAGGTAAGAAGACACACATCTCCAAGAGGTGACTTCTGTAGATCAGCTATTCCAGGCAGACCTCTGCAGGCACCTGTTTCCTCTGTACTTATCAACCTATAACACAGCAATCTCAGTTCAGTACCTGGAGGCAGAACCACTGGTAGTCCATGATGTTCGATACAAACTCTTCTGAACCAAAGGTGACTGATTATTTTTTTTCAGGCACCTCAAGGCTTCTATGAATATTTTTTGTTGGTGTTTACAGCTGAGGTTTGATATGTGACTAAATATAGTTTAATAGTTCCTTCATCCCCTCTCTGCATTTTATGACATGGCAAGGCTTTTGAAGAGTAAGTAGGCCATCCAAAACAAAAGCAGAAAATTAAATTCAGCATCCTTAATGCGTAGTGTTTTCCAAGGCTTCTGCTACTTTCATGACATCTCACCACAGCTGTTTATGTCTATGGAGAGTTAGAGAAAAGATCACATATTGTACAGAGAGCGCCGCATTAAATTTATGCTAAGTGAAAAGATGTATTATCTAAAAAAACTTATTTATTTCATAGCTTTTTCCTTGAGGATTGTGCTTTGTTGCATCTTTAAGGACAGCAGTGCTATATTAGCATTGGGTTTAAAATTCTTATAAATATTAAGAGAAGCTTTAATCTGTAGCATTTATAAAAAGCAGTATGTCAGGCTTACTGTATTGTGTAGGAAGGGAGTAAACACCTTTACTGCACCAATGGCTATTCTTCAACTAGACTTAAAATCTGGAAACAAAAGATAGCTAAAAGAAAAGAAAGATGTTGAAAGGAAGCAGGAAAATGCTGCACTTGCTTCTTCAGTATTTTTTCTGCTTTCACATGAAATTTAATACCTTTATAAGGGGCTTGAATAGTTACAGTGGAATTGTGGTAGTTCAGAGTGCAAAGGAAAAATGTCTGTATCTGCAGCAACAATAGACTGTTAGTGTGTCTTTGGATGGATCCCTCCACTTACGTTTAAAACACTCTCTTGCAAAGAACCTTTTGCAGAAACGTTCAAGGACATCAAACAAATAATTTCTACATTAAAAAATTACATGTTAAAAACAAACTTGTCTCCAAGGATTTCTAATTACAATGCGTGTCTCATTTTAACAGTGGAATTAAGTATCAATTCGCTTTGCTCTTCAGGAAAGTGTTTTAAATGGAACTCGCAGTGATAGGCTGACCTGAAGTGAAGTGCTCTCCCCATCCTCCCTGCAAGTGTGCGGATGTCAGTATCCTCAGCTGATTACTGACAGTGGGAGTGTTGCTAGGTGTTACAGCACGACAATTTCATTTTAATAACCCAGATCATCTGTAGACAGGCATAATTTAATAACAAGAAGCCAAAACAATTTCAAAAACATTGGTTGTTTATTTTTTTGTTTCTCATCCTTCCCAGGAGTTTGCATACCTTTGTATGTCCCTTTATACAACTTACAGTAATGTCAAATGAGTGCTTCTTGTGTTATTCCTCTGGTTTTGTAAATGTATGTAGAATTCTGTGCTGAGTCAAGTGTTTCTGAAGTCTTTCTTATTACAAGTCATGAAAGGTTGGACACTGCCTCTTTTACCATGTGTCATAAGTGGGTACATTTTCTCTGTTTGTATCTTTCACAGAAGAAAAGATGTCAGGATGTAATCCATACACATAAAGAATATCTCAGAATATTAAATACAAATTAACATGTGTTTCCCCTATGCCAGTCCTTCCTCTAATATTCACTTTTCTCTCAGAAGAAGTTCTTTATGCTAGCAACACTAAGAATCTTTCTTCTGCTTCTCATTCTCTTAATGGCATAAAATTCATTGAAAAATAAGGCTTGAGAACACCTCAGGAAGTCATCTAGACAATGCAGCTCTCCTAACAGCAGGATCAACCCTATCTGTACCTTTCCCAAGAGATAGTTCTCTATATTTTGTTCTTCAAAACCAGGAGGGAGCTCTCATATTTTCCTTGTCAGGCTGTGCAGGTGTCTAGCTAAAAAAAATAACTACAAACTCCAGGACTCTTCTTATGATTCAGTCTGCTCCAAAACTTCCCAGGATGCCCAGTCCAATGTTAAAACCAGTTGTCACTCCAGCTATACTCACATACAAAGATCGTCAAATGCCCAGGTGTCAAAAACTGCTGTTAGGATTCAGTTTGTTTATTGAGCTGCCCTCATTAATCATAGAATCATAGAATGGTTCAGGTTGGAAGGGACCTTAAAGATCATCTTGTTCCAACCCCCCTGCCATGGGCAAGGACACCTCCCACTAGACCACGTTGCCCAAAGCCCCATCCGGCCTGGCTTTGAATACTTCCAGGGAGGGGGCATCCACGGCTTCTCTGGGCAACCTGTCCCAGTGTCTCACCACCCTCACAGTGAAGAATTTCATCCTTATATCTAGTCTAAATCTACCCTCTTCCAGTTTATAACCATTACCCCTTGTCCTGTCATTATCTATCCTTGTAAAAAGCCCCTCCCCAGCTTTCCTGTAGGCCCCCTTCAGGTCCTGGAAGGCTGCTATCAGGTCCCCCCGCAGCCTTCTCTTCTCCAGGCTGAAGAGTCCCAACTCTCTCAGCCTGTCCTCGTAGGGGAGGTGCTCCAGCCCTCTGAGCATCCTCGTGGCCCTCCTCTGGACCAGCTCCAACAGNACCACACAGCTTGGCATCATCTGCAAACTTGCTGAGGGTGCACTCGATCCCACTGTCCATGTCACCGACAAAGATGTTAAACAGCACTGGTCCCAGTACCGATCCCTGAGGAACACCACTCGTCACCACTTGATTCTATGATTCTATGAACATTTAGTTATAATGAGATAAACCAGGTAAACTCCAGCTCAAAGCAATTAAGCATGTAACATTCATACACTTTAACATTTGGTTACCCTGAAGTGGTCAGGCAGTTGGAGTTGATGAGCTTTGTAGGAAACATTTCAGTTCTTCATTCTTCAATTTTAAAGGTGATACCCATTCTTCTCCTCAATTATTTTGTTTTTCTGCATATATATTTGGAAACTGTTTAAAAAAAGTTTCATCTTTCAGGAGAGGAAATAAGTCCTTTTAGGTTTTGTTTTAAGAGCTTCAGAAACTCAGAAGTAAGATAATGTCCCCTGTTGGTGTTTCACCTTTGTGCCTTGTTAGATACTAAACCTTAAAGGGGAAAGATCAGCAGCCTTCCTAATGCAGACACAGACCTTTAGGAAGCACATCAACACAAGCTACTGCTCTCAGGGTTTGCAGAGTATAACCCTGTCACAGTATATCTGCTGCCAGCTTCAAACTGTGGTTTGACATTTCTGGTCAAGAGGGGTGGCCTTGCAAGTCCCAAGAGGGGATAAATCTGAAAAGACAGAGAGGAGCATATTGTCTCCCTACAGCAGTTCTCTGCCAGCCTCCACTGCAGATACCTGTTACCAGCAAGACATTGCTTTGAGGAAGCTCGTCACAGCATGATCTTACTTGTGCCTGCAGTAGCAAGCTGTCAAAGCACAGCAAGAAAGAGAGAGATGGCAGGAGGCATCAAAGGGGAACTGCTAAAGACTGAATAGGAATGAAAATAAAAGCTGCAGCCAGTGTAACTCCCTTCTCAACGGGAGGGAGCAGAAGTGCAATGTAAGAAGGAGTGGTCACAGGAGACCTCAGGGCCAATTCTTTCCCCTGTAACCCAGCTGTTACAATAGACTGGGAACTCGAGTGAGAAAATCATGAGAAAATTGCTGTGGTGCACAAAGATGCTTGTAAAATACTGCAGTGTCGTGTCTCAAAGCTGCTGGAGAGCTGAGATATTACGTTGTATATTTTTTCCTGCTTTAGGAGATGAGCTGCAGAGCTCACACTCTTTAGCACTGTGAAATCTACATCTGCTTTTACGCATAACTGGAGGGTGGTTATGGTCCGAACCAGGTGCTCTGATCTGAAGCGGACGAGGAGACTGCAGCTGCCATAATCCACGTGTTTGTCACACCAAGCCAGGTTTCCCTCACCAACTAGTGAAAGAATATGGGGACTATTTCACACTGGTATTAGAAATGCAACTCTTTGTCTTCCTGTGATATCCATGTGCAAGCCATTCCCAGGGGTATGTTCCTTACTATTTTCAGTCCATCCCAGGTGCAAGCTTGAACTTTTAGATCTAACTTATAAACCAGCCAAGGACTCCTACTCCACCTACATCAGCCTTCAAGCCATTCATCTGTGTGATACAGACTGAGCTTCACCGAGGCCATGCAGATGATCAAGACCCAAGACCACAGTTTGATACTATGAGACTACATGTTCTTAGCTTTAACAAATGGTCAGGTGTACCCAAAAAGTGAGCCTCAGAAAGCTTTTCACATTGTGACACACTGTACATGACCACTGCTCTGCATTCCCAAGCCTACCAGGAATTTGAACAAAGGTCAGGTAATACTCGTCCTTACCCTCAGCTAGAGCCTTGATACCAGAAGACCTCCCTGTCAAAATGATAAAGAGACTTATCAGTATTGGTTAGATAAGAAAAGTTGTCAAAATTTGCAATGACAGTTCTGTAAGGCAGAATGAAAGCACTTTCTGTGGGGTTATAAACCATAATGCAGTTATAAATAATCTCAGGAAAAATGGAGTAAAGGAGGGAGATGGATGTGAGCATTTCAGAAGCAGAGAGAAGCAAATAAATATTGAGATGCTAAAGGAAAATTAGAAGAAGATAGGAATATTTGGGAAATGTAGAGAACAGCTAAGAGTCCACAGGTCTGTCAGAAAATGGATCTGGATTCATACAGCTATGAAACCAGGGGGTATCCCAAGGAGGAAGAAAGAGGGCACAGCTATGCTAACAGCTGTTAGCAAATTCTAGTATTTAGCCAAAAGAAAGTGTCTAGTATTACTGTCATAAAAAAGCCTTGAGTTTCATGCTGAAAGCAGATGCACATTTGTTCTGCAAGATACAATGTATTTATTGAATGTACTGCAAAAATAAGTCCCTTTGGCTTGTGCCTGAGATTTTAGGGCTTTCCTTTGTTCTGAAGTTACAGAGAGTTAAACATAACTTTGATGAGTTTGACATCATTTACTAAATATCTTTGAGCATGACTACTGTGTTAGCATGTACCCTCATAGGCTTTAGTCCTAGACTGAACTATCTGCTGTCACATACTATGGTTTAACCTCTCTTTGCTTATATCTACTGCAAGTTCACCATCATAATGTAATTCATTGATCATATCATCACTGAGATAATGTTCAAACTCAGAAGAGCTTTCTAATGAACTAAAATATTTAAAATATTTAAGTGCTTCCTTGATTTTAAGAGGCTTATGTTATCAAGATTGTATACAGATATTAGACTTCTTCCTGCCCTCCTCATATCCACCTGTTTTGATTCCATAATAGGAATAAACTATTGGAAAACCAACATTTACATATTATGGATTTGGTGTTCTTTTAGTAAGAAAATGTATTCTTGACTTCAGTGAAGCTGCTTTCAGGATGAGCTAGCTGTCTTAATTAGCTTAGATCCTGACTCAAAACCGTATGCCACCTGAGAAAATTCATAAACGTGCTCATTTTCAAACGCATGTTTAAGCTCCATTGCAGTCAATGAAGTTTAAGCTCATGCTTTTTGTAAGCACACATGTCGGTGCTTTCTTGAAGAGAAAAACATTGGGACTCTGTTTCAGAATGGAATTTCGGGATGAATATTTCCTGGCTACAGTTTTCATTCTGACTCCTTTCTTAGAGAAAATCTGCAGAAATGGTTCATCTGCTCTTTCAGCAGCTGTTGAAGCTCTGCAGTTTATAACATAATGTTTTAATGTAAATCAGCACCAATTTTAGCCTGTGAACCCTATTAGCTGAGCACCTATTTAGCTGCACCCCACAAAGGCAGGCAATCTCAGAAAGAAGAGCATGGGAGGTGGTGGTGGGACTGATCAGAGCCACCCCAGGCCATACAATCCCCACCTCAGATTCTGTACACTATCATTTTCCTGGGCTCTGTCTTGAATCAGAGCTGAGAGTTTTATGCTTTTGAGTCTAATAAGCCTGAATATTAAATCAAAATGCAGAGTCACTTGTAAAAGACAACTCTGGTCTTGTTAGCTCTCATCAGTCTTTTCAAACTGTCTTTCTATTGAGATCTCTCTGCTCTGATGTGCAAAAGTCAGACGCAGGAAGAGGTGGATGAAAAACTGCCTCCCAAGTGCTTTTATGGCTTTGAAATTATAGTTTACTTTTCCACCGTATTCTCCCACTTTGTGATAATCACTATTATGTCTTTTTCCTACATCTTTCTAACAGAATAGTTGAGCAAGTTCTCTGCTACCTATTATTAATCCTCTGCACTTTTTAAGGAACAACATTCATTTAAAAATTCAAAGTGGCAACCTCCATCTGTGGCTCTGTGGGGCTCAGGGCTATAAACATGGAAGTTCCACTTAGCTTTTCATTTCTAAGCAAGATAAAATATAGCTTATTTAGGTCATTGCACACTCTTTTTTTAGTTTTCCTTTCTTGTGAGGTATATAGATTCAAAACAAAACTGTTTGCTACTATCTTCAATCTTTCATGCTGTATTGCACATGAATTACAAGCTACATATCAAGGCTTTTCTAAGGTTAGCTATCACCCTGATATTTGAACATCTTTTATATCATCCAAAAACTTGGGAAGGGTTAGTCTGGGTCAATCTACTCAGCATGAGAAAACCTGTGGTCTTATCACAGGTTAAAACAGAAATGAAAACCAAAAAGAAACAAACAACAATTTAAGTTTTTGTTTGGTTTGTCAGGATGCTTTGCAAGGGTTTTGTCATGATCTGCTACTACTGGTCAACAAGCAAGTGCCCTTGTCTATACAGCTTTATTAGCTGGAGTTAATAAAGTGGAATACGAAGTCCATCTTTATTCACTTGAGTGTAACAGTGTAGACATACCTTACCTAAGCCAGCTTTGTCATCAGGAACAAAGCTGAAGGTTACAGAGGAGAATTTCTTTGTTAATTTCACAAGTAAGAAAAAGCACAAATCAGATGGCACATTTGGGGGAGCTTCCATGAGAGAGCAAAGTCAAACATATCAGTTTGCACTTTACTTGGAAAGGGGCTCAGCTGATGTTGGCCCTCCTTGTAGCATCCCGCAGCCTCAGCGCAACTCTTGGAGCCTACAGATCTCCCTCTTGCTTAGTCAATAGACCAACATGCCCTGGATGTGTTACAAAACCCCTAGGCATGCACATAAAAGCAGAAAGAGATTTTCTGTATAGAACAAAATCCATCCCTGTAGTCTCAATCCAAGTGTAAGAAATGGAAGAAGAAGTAACACTCTCCAAGTCAGGTAAGTATGGCCATTACAAGGCCATAGTGCAACAAGATCCTGAAAACCTGTGCAATGGCATGTTTAAAGCAGTGATGATGATGTGGTCACCCTAGACAGCTGCACTGCTCATCAGCCTTTGAGCCTAGAGGGCACAGATCTTTGTTCCAAAGCATTCGCGTTTGGAGGCATCATACCAAGGGCAGTTTTCCTGTGCTCCTTTCCACTCTTGTCTTCATTGGAATACTATTTTTCATTAAAAATCTGTTGTATTTCTGCATTATCATTATACTGCCAAGGATTTTTGCATTGATATGTGCTGGAGCTGCTCCTTGCTGTAATAATAGCAAGAGCTGGCAACAGCAAGTGTTTCAGGAGCAACTGGATCTGCCTTGGCACACCTTTAGTTTAAAAGATACCTCACTGCAATTAATTAGCCGGAATCTGAGAGCTTCCAGAAGGGAAGTTTTATGAGTTACCTCTTTCCTCTGGGAAAGAATCATTCAAGCCAAATCACTGTTAACTGACATGTTCACTTTTGAATTCTTTCAACTCAGCATCCACCTAGACTGTTTTCTCTCTTCACAGGAGAAGTGCCTGTGGAAAGTTATGCACTTTTATCCATTTCTTTCAGATTCTTTTCATTTATTTATTTATTTTCCTGAAAAAGGTGAGAAAAAAGTACATTTAATGTTGATGTCACTGTTCTTGATATGAAAGTTTTTACTGCCTGCATAACAGATGGAGAGTTGCAATGCCAGCAGGGCAAAATTCCCGCATCATGCAGTGCATCTTCCTCCCCTCATTAAAACCAGCAGAGTGTCTTCAATACCGGACTCACAAATTTCCCCACTGTCCTTCCTCAGTGGAAAGAAATGCCCACCCTATTCCCCACACTGAGTCCTCTCCTCAGTAACGTCAGCAGTAGAGGGGTCTGCAATCCTGTGCAGACCTCCAGCTAGCACTTCTGTCAGGAAGGTTGCCTCAGACAGCATCTCCTTCATCTAGTCCTTCATCTTTGATTCTTCTGTTTTGTAGGAAACTTAGAAGGTGGGTCAGGCTCTAAGACTTAATCCATCTCCTTGTCCACCTGAAAGCAGGGGAACCACCCAGGAGCTCTCCTCTGTCCTATGGCAACTTTGCCAGGACCCATTCTGAACGCATCTGGAAGGGTTGCCCACACCTCAAAACACTGATGTTTAGATAGTTGGATGGGAAACAGAAACCTTTCTGCTTTCTTCTCCTGCTGCTTCTCCCCTGATTTATTGCAACAGGCCATATGTAATATTGCAACAGACCATTATGGTTTTAATGGTATTTCCATATTTTGCTCTCTGACCCAGGAAAGCAAAGTCATGTGACTTATATGAAAATATGATATATCCTTTATCCCTCAAGGATCATAAAGGGCTCTTTAAGTTCAAGTAACGTAAGCCATAGTTACTGGAAGAATCATAAACAACTGTTCTCAACAGAATGATTAACAATAGGATTGATATTGTCAACGGTTCTGTTTCCTGTTGTACACTGGCAATTCTGTTAAAATTTTGCTTTGGTTATAGGATGCCTCTTTTTCCTCTAAACCTGGGGAGGATAAAATATCGTCGCAACATAAATTTTTAAATATACCCTGTATGAAAGCAAACTGATTTCCTGTCAGACTTGCTCATCTATTACCTAGAGAGGATGAAAGTGAAGTCTTTCTTGTTATGTAACCTTATCCTGATCTGATTATTATGCATGAAATCACATTGTAAGTGCTTGAGTGTGAAAAAAACTTGGGAAACTGCTATAGTAAACAAGGAGGACCTGAGAACATGGGTTGGATTCCATCAGGAAATTTTAGCATTATAATCCATGACACATGGCTCAAAAAGTCACACAATTAATTCTTGCTTAATTTATGCAATAATTCATTGTGAACATGAGAGAGGGTGAGCAACCTGAACAGAATTAGGCAATTTCCTTGCTTTTAGGTTGTTTTTTCAAAGAACTGTGTGCTGAACCACAGCTCCAGAATTAAACTGAGTTTTAAATTTTCTTGTCTAGCAGAGAAATGACTTTTTTTCTGTTTTTCCTCCTTTGCCTGGAGTATCTGGAAAATTTGGAAGGGTCAGCAGGCAAAGAAAACATTTTCAAGCTGAAAAATAATGATTTAATATGCTAAACATAAGAGAGACCTCATTTTTCCCTGCCCTAGTCAGCATGCAGCTATTTACTTACCCCAGGGCTAGCAAGTAAAAGCATTACTAAATGAGGGCTGGTGCAGATCGTGCGCTCTCTTTGCACTATATGAGAGGAACAAAAAAGAATGAAAAAGCATACTTTATATTCTTCAAAAGTAGGTATTTGAGTTTTGTCAGCCTGGCTCTAGTTCTTCAGCATTAGTCCCTAAAAAAAACATGAGAGAGGCTAACTTTTTTTCGATGTATACATGTCCTGGCTACCATTACTTTACAGGAACAGTGTCTCAAATTGGGTCTCACACTACTAGTCTCACACTATGTTTGATTTTAGAGCACATAAACATAAGTTCATATCACCCCTCTCTACGTTATAGATCTGCGATTACACTCAGAAGACTTGTTCAAAATGAAGGATCAGCACATTGGTCTATAGATAAAACAAGACACGATTCATCTTACATTAAAGACAAGAGGAAACTTCACTCACAGAAATGAGGGCTGCCTTAGATTTGGATGTACTCATCACTAAAACCAGGTTAAAATATCCTCCGGCTGGTTTCATACTAAAGGAATTCATCTGATTTTCATTATTTTTATGCTTGCAGCTTAGGCTCCTAGTGCTGATAACTACAAGTAGATGCCTTAAACTTGAGCTAAAGGCTGCTCATGAGTTGATAACAGTTAACTGTTATCCGTGCTTAATGGGATAAACTAAAACATTTTAGCCATAAACCAACTGCTAACTGCTAACAGGGGAACCTGCACTTGCAAAGAATAAGCAACAGTCATTAGGGTATTAAGCAACTATCAAACTTTTCCAGCAAGATGGCAATTTCTTCATCACAATCTCCCATGAAGATGATCAAAAGGCTGGAGCACCTCTCCTGTGAAGAGAGGATAAGAGAGTTGGGGTTGTTCAGCCTGGAGAAGAGAAGGCTCCAGGGAGACCTCATTGCAGCCTTCCAGTGCCTATAGGGGAGCTACAAGAAAGGTGGGGAGGCACTTTTTACGAGAACATGTAGTGATAGTATAAGGAGTAATAGTTTTAAACTCAAAGAGCATAGATTTAGATTAGATATAGGGAAGAAATTCATTATGAGGATGGTGAGGCACTTGTCCATGATCAAGGTCTTGTGAGTGCAGAAGGGATCACAGTTGGCTGTTAAGGAATTGATAGGAGTCACTGACACCATAAAGCATGCACTTAGCATTTTTGTATTGGTAAATCTTTTCTAGCCTTTCAGGATGTCCCTAGACTATGTCTGCTGTCCTTTTTGACAATGAACTTTTAGGTTAGGACTGGAAGATGTTTTCTAGAGAGCAGCAAACCCTGTGCATGAGTGGACTTTCAAAGAGGACACTGCCCTCAGGCTTTTGACTTCACAGGCAGCGAGGTGAAGTTGAGGAGACCATGCTATGGTCATGACATGCAAATAATTGACTGTGAAGAGTTGTATAAATACACAGTGTAAAAGACAATGGTGCAGCATTACAACAAAGTCATTGGTGACTGAGTAATGTGCCAGTATACTAGTGCTAATTTAATTTAGATCATGTGGATAAAACAGGGTGAAAATGTGTATTAATTTCTTTTCCCTGATGATTTCTGCTTTCCATCTTCTTTAACTAGAGCTGAGTGAGACCTCAGTGGATCATTAACAGGCAGAAAAGTACCCCTAGGTTAGCTCTGCACTGCTCTGTAAGCAAGGTAAAGGATTTGTCTCTGACTGGAAGCTTTGAAGATCATCTTGGACCCTGAAAAAACAAGAATATCTTGGCAGGTCTTAAGGAAAGCTGTGGATTATTCTATTGTTGTGCAAAAGCAACAGTGCTTCTGCTTTAAGGTTCACCAATTTCAAGGAAAGCACTCGGAGGCGAGCTCAGATTCATCAGTTTAATAGCGGGGTACACACGATACCGGGGCGGCTGCTGAGTAGTCTGTGCCGATAGGGGTGCCGGTGGTGGCAGGCCGGCAAGGGGTTCGCCTATAGGGAACGCTGGCAGCAGCACACCAGCAAGGGTTCAGCAGCAGGGTTTGGCTGGAGCAGGGAGAGACCCCCCCATGGTATTGTGGCCATTTATATAGTAGTGGGGGGACAAATACGGGTTTGGGTAAACAAGGCAATTCATACAATACAAGGGTACTTGCTTACAGCTACAGGGCACTTTTCTCACAAACAAGTTTTCATCTAGCTACCTGCAGCTGCACAGGCTGAGGCAGTGTACTTGTGTTCCCAAGCTAACATAAGCCCTTTCTCACGGGCTAGTCCCCTGTTCAGGCTGTGATCTGTAATTTTCCATACACCTATGAGAGAGTTCCGATTTCATCTTTTAACTTGGTACATTTACGCTTGAGTAATGTGGCAAATTTGAATCTGGGGATTTTTTCATGTTGTTGAATCAATAAATTGAGACTTGAGAGAGAAAGGTCCAGGTCTGAGTCTGCCATAAAATGCCTGCAAGATTTGGAATTAGCCATTTAGTTTTCATGGCCCAAATTCTAGACTAAAAAATAATAATTAAAATAAAAAATAGAGATAATACTATCTCTCTCATTTCTTGTGTAATTTCACAGGAAATGTCATGAGACTGGGACTAGCTTTTACTAACTTTTATACATTTCTTTTCACTCTGAATACATAGCGTATTCCACATAGCCTTGGTCTTTCCTCTAATGTATATAAATAGCTGATAAACACAGAGAGGGAGGAGGTTTGGCACCTCTTGTAAACTGAAATTAAGGATTCAGCTGTTGAGCTGAGCCCCTGGAGCCAAAGCCTTTAGCTTGCTTTCAGGTCTACTCTACATTTACTGCCTGTTCCTTTTTAATTCAGACTCTTTAATCCAAACACTGACTGATGCAAGGATATGTGGAATCTAAGGACATCTGGTTAACAGCTATCAGCATAAGAGAAAAAGATAACAGGCAAAGATAAGAGACAGGGAAAACAATAAATTAAACATCTAGATACAGAAGCCCTAAGGACAACACCAGATAACAGACAACAGCAAAGACTGGAAATCTCAGGTCACTGTCTGAGGGGCCACTGACAAAATGATTCAAAGCCTTGAGGAGGTTCAACCAGAACTTAGTGACTGATAAGAAGGTAGGAAACAAGATTCCCACATGTCCCACAGAAAAGAGAAAATAGATTATAGGATATTTGAGAGGAGCTGTGGGGTTGCATTAAGCTGCTTATAAGATACTTTCAGGGGATTTGGGAAATGTGTGAAAATCATTATGGGACATTTAGGGAAGAGCCAAATGTAGAAAAGAGAGGAATCAATATGGATCAGAGTGGAACAAACATGGGAAAATGGAGAACTGCAGTCTGTCCTGTCTTCTTATTGTGGTTACTTCTTGGGCCTACAAAAGGAAACAGCAGCAAACTCACGTATGGATGAGTGCTTTTCCATCTTATTTTCTCTCCCTATCTTATTGAGAAGGGAGAGTGACAAAACGGTTGGGTGGGCAGTTGGCATCTGGCCAAGGTCAATTCATCACAATTATATTACAGTTTTGTGACACAATGCTGAGCTCTGGCTACAGAATAGTGCCTTGCACGGGATTCTGTAGCTGTGTGATGAGTGAAGGAGCTTCATAGCCAGTGAGATGAAAGTTACTTTGAGGTTTTCTTTTTGTTCATTTAGGGGTAGTGCATGATTAGTGTCAATGTATTGCAGTGTATTTTTTCATATAGAGAATAAGAATGCAGAGCTGAAAGGGTAGCATGTTTTCATGTGAAAGAGCTCTTTTTAAATAGAAGAAAATTAAAAACAGCTTATTTTCCTAACACAAGGTGTTATAGAAAGTTTGGCACAACATTATCTTCCTTGGCACTATGTGTAACATCACAGTACTGTAATTATGAGTTCTGCTAATGTCCCAAACATCATACTGATCACTTCCAAGTTGTTATATTAATCAGCTGAAAGCATAAAAAAAGTATAGTTCATATCTTTTTATTTCTCCTTATCACCGTTTTTACCCCTCCAGCTAATTGCAGACTGTTTCTTGTCTACACATGCTTTCAGGCTCCTTGATAGTGATTCTGTTTTTTAGAACAGATGTAGCATTCTTTTTCTGTGCATAGGAGCCTTTTTCATTTGAAATGACCTTGCTTCTGTCTCCATTCATTTCATGCATCAGTTTAGAAGACAATACATGGAGTTGGAAGAGCCAACGGTCAGGTGCAATACAATAAATCTCATAGGCCTTTTCTAGTTATTTTTCAACTTTTGGAAGCACATACATCCTCACACAGTAAATAGGAAAGTCAAAGGACTTACTCTGTTGCAAACATGTTTTGTCGCCTTGAATATGCTGCTGCATTTCAATCCTTCTTTTAGATAGCAAAAATGAGGACAGTACTTACGGTGTCTATCTAGTAGAAAAGATATGAACAAGATTCCTTGAGATCCTTTAAATACAGTAGGAGTGTGCAGCTGTTATTATAGAAATAGATGGAACACTTTCTGCACAGAAGTGGTATTGTTATTAAACAAATTGTTGCTTGTTGTAATCAAACAGAAACTTCAATCTAAGAGTGTAGACTGTAAATAGCACACACCTCAATGTCAGGTAATGGTAAATCTAAACATTTTGGTTTCACAGGTTTCATACTTTTGAAAATCTTCCTCTCCATCTCCTGAAATTCACCAAAATACAGCTCACGTGTGTGTTCCCATGGTCAGTTTCATCACTGTGAGACCAGGCACTGGAGGATGCTCTCCTCTCACAGCATCAGTCACTTCAGAGTAGCAGTGTCTGCAGCTTCTTTGCAGGGCTCAGCTCCCCAGCCTCTAATTAACAGAGAAACCCATTCTGTGTGTGAAGCAATTGACAAAGAAAAGAATAATTAATGAAAGTTTGTTTCCTATATCTTTGTGCCTCTTAGGGAGGTTATTTTATACCTAATATACCAGAAGCTGTGCGTAAAACTTTCCTCGCAAGATAAATGAAGATGGCAAAGCTGGATTCTTGGAGTTGAGCAGTGCTTTCAGCTTTTTTTTTTTTTTTTTTTTCCCCTCAAGAAGGTCACTACCATTCTTTCTAATTTTAGTGAAAATAGTCAACAAGTTCAGGAGTGGTGTACAAAGGACTGGCAGATGTCTGCAATAGGAAGACAAATCAAAAGTGTCCAGGTACGTAGATCATAAGAAAGGAACCTCAGAAAGAAACAGGGGTTGGAGAAATTCTCATGCAATGTCTCCTTTTCTAACTATCCAATCTGCAGCCCAACACATAGCTTTTTTAAAAAGTCATCTATAACGCAGGTAGGCAGGTAGGCAATCTTTCACTTCTTGACAGCTTAAGACATTGAAAATCACAGCTATTCCACTGAAAGCCTCTTACCAAGCCTTATCTTGCCCATAAAAAAAAAAAAAAATAGAATAAAGAAATCAACAAAGCTTAACTGCCTTGCAGGCCAGAAAACAACAGTCTAAAAGAAGGTCTTCTCCACAAGGAGGTATTAGTCAGTATATTTTTTCTCTTTCTGCCTGAGGTAGCAGACCCTTTGTCCAGAAAACAGCAGGCATCTAAATACTTGCTGCTGTCAGTAGAATGAGTAACTACTTAAAGCTGCTTGAAGGTAGTCAGACTTGTATTCTCCTTTATTATATAGGCAAGCGCTTTATGGGGTTTTAAAGAACACATAATTTCGTCACATACCAGAAGAAATACTCTGTCCTGAGTAAGAGGCCTGAGAGGCACCCTTCATAGAACAACTGAGGCTGTAAGGGAACTCTGAATATAATCTAGTGCAACTCTACCTTTCTCACAACAGGGTCAGCCAAAGTAGGTTGCTGAGGGCTGTGTCCAGCTGGGTTTCAAATATCTCCAAAGGTGAAGGCTCCACAGCCTCTTTGGGCAGCCTGTTTCTGTGTTCGAACACCCTCACAGTGAAAATCTCTTAAGTTTTTTTTTTTCCTTATATTTAAATGGAATTTCCTGTTTTTCATCTCAGTTTGTGGCCATTGTCCCTTGTCCAGTCACTGGGCACCATGGACAAGAGTCCAGTTTGATCCATTCTAGCACATGTCAGATATTTATGCAGAGATAAGATACTCCAAGCCTTCTCTTCTCCAGGATAAACAGCTCCAGCTCTCTCAGCCTCTGCTTTTGTGCCAGATCCTCCAGCCCCTTATCCATCCTCACGGCCATTCAGTGCACTCACTCCAGCATTTCCATGTCTCTCCTGTACTGGGAAGCACAGTGTTGAGTACAGGGGAAGGATCACCTTCCTTGACCTATTAGTGATGCTATGCCTGATGCTGCCCAGGAGACTGGTGGCTTTTGCTGCAAAGGCATACTGCTGAATTATGTGCAGCTTGGTGTTCAGCAGGATGCATTGCTTTGCAAAGTAGCTTTCTAGCCTGTCAGCCCTCAGTGTGCGCTGCTGAGGGAGCTTGCATCTGAACTTCATGAGTTTTCTGTCAGGTCATTTCTCCAGCATGTCCCTCCAGATGGCAGCTTTACCCTCAGGTATATCAACTGCTCTTCCTAATCTTTTGTCATCTTCAAACTTGCTAAAGGTGCACTCTGTCCCATCATCCTTCCCAGTACCTAAAGGGAGCCTACAGGAGAGCTAGGGAAGAAGTGTATCAGGGAGTGTAGTGACAGATCAGGAGGCAATGACTTTAAACTAAAAGAGGCTAAACTTAGATTAGATTTAAAGAATAAGTTCTTAGCTATGAGGCTGGTGAGGCACTGGCACAGGTTGCCCAGAGAAGCTGTGGTATGCCCCCTGCAAAGGCTCTCAAGGCCAGGTTGAATGGGGCCCTGGGCAGTCTGATCTGGTGGGTGGCAGCCCTGCCCACAGCAGAGGGTTGGAATGGGATGATCCCTTACAACTCAATTCTCTAATTCTGTGATTCATGAAGATGTAAAACAGTCCTTGCCTTAATATACATGCACCCCTGAGATACCTCAGCAATTGGCTGGCAGTTTAACTTTGTGCCAGTGATCAAAATGCTTTGCACCCAGAAGTTCAGCCAGTTTTCAGCCCATCTCACTATCTATCTAGTCCTTAATTCATCAGTTTATTTATGATGACATGAAAATCTTTGCTGAAGTTGAGATAACATTCATTGCTCTCCCCTGATGAGCCAGTCATCTCATTGTAGAATGCTATGAGAATGCTATCAGTGCTGGTTAAACATAATTTCCTATTCAAAAATCCATGCTAATGTCACATGATCACTGTGTCCTTCATTTACCAGGAGGATTTGCTCTGTTACTTCCCAAGGACAGAGGTAAGACTTCCTGCCCTCTAGCTCCTTGATTCCTTCTTGGAGACAGGAGTGACATTCACCTTCTTCCAGTATGCAGAACCCCTGTCAACCATCAAAGAAGACTGACAGTGGATTAGCAGTGGCTGTGCATTCCACCAGGTCCCAAGGAGTTGTGTAGGTCTCTCAATATTCCCTGACTTGGTCCTCCTCTACTGAGGGTAATTCTTCCTTTCTCCAGACTTTTTCTTTGGTCTCAGGGGCCAGGGAGTTTTGAAGGACAGTCTTACCAGAAAACAATGAATACATCATTATATCATCCTTTTCAGCAACCTTTTCACCAGATCTCTTGCTGCATTCATCAGTGGTTCCATATTTCCTTGCTGCTGATGTATCTGTAGAATCCCTTCCTGCTGCTATCAACACCCCTCATCATATTAAGTGCCAGGGGAGCTGTGGGTTTTCTAAGTAGTCTACAGATAGAATCTCTATTTTTGGAAGGAGGTTGGATAACCCATCCACATTTCAAAGGTAGCATATCAAATGCTGTTTTTCCTTTCCTAGACAAGAGGTTGAGCGTGCTGGTTGAAACTCAGCAGAAGCTGGAAGGAGTTGTCTCAAAGAGACAAAATGATGCTTTAATATGACTGCTTCAGAACAGTCATTATTTTAAAAAAAAAAAAAAGCAATGAGAATGCTTTACTGCACAGGAAACAGAACAAAAAGAACAACAGTAACAGAGTGAAAGTGATTTCAGAGCTTCATCCATTTCCCATTCCCGCATTTCTCCATTCAAATTTGAAGTGTTTCCCTGCAGACTCTATATATTCATGCTGCCCAATAAGTTCTCTTATGCTTAAGTCTGTCGTGGTAAGCTCAGGTCCCTGATGTCTTGATACTGGTTTGTAGTTTTGATAACAATAGAGAGAAAGGCTGTCTGATGCCTCCTGGCATTAAATATTGGACATAATTAAAGAATTTCATTTATACTTACAGAAATTCCAGGCAGGGGCAAGTGGAGGAAATATTCAATCAATCAGATATAGTCATGAGACACACGGAAGCCTCGCTATCTTGCCATTACCACACAGCGTGTCCAAATCAACACATTAAGTGGGACAAAGGAAAACAGAGGAGAGAGAACAGAACGGTGGTATGAAAACTGTGCTATGGGACATAGCAGTTGATGAAGGATGGCGATTCTGATGTAAAATGGAATGGATTCTGTATTTTATGAGTCTTATCACACTTTGATCAAATAGAAACATATAGAGCTCAGCCTATTAAGGAATGAGAACTGGTAAAATTTTGAATAAAAGGTAGTAGGAGGGAGGAAGTGAGAAGCAGTAAATCTGTCAGATCTGTATCAGGTGGAAAGAGAAAATAGATCAAATTTCTTTTCTTGTACCAGCGGGCTTTCCATTAATTAAAAAATAGTTAAAAAAAAAAGAAAAAAAAAAAGAGGAAGAAGAAGAAGAAAGAAGGTAGAAAGGAGAAAATCCAGCTGTCTAACAAAGCAAATGGTCTGAACAAAAGAAAGGTGCCAAAGGTACTTCTGTCAAAAAGCTCCCATTAGACCCAGCAGAAATCACAATGCAGCTCCACAGGACAAAGGAAAATGAAATTCACCAAAGAAATAAGAGAAAGAACATGAAATCCCACACTACTTACTGCACAGGATCCTGTCGGTATTTTATGTTGTGCGCAAGCATTAACCAGTCTGCACACTTATGTATCAGAATTTCATTTGGTTTCACTGATGAAAAGTAGATCTTATATGAAGCAGTTTCCAAATCCTGTTAGAGAGGAACACACAACCTAACTCATGTGAAGATTCCAGAAAATAGATTGTGGATAGATCATTTGGATTAATTTTTATTTTTTCTATATTATCTTGCAATTCTTTATGTCTGAAGCATGGAGCTTCACTCTGTGTACTCAGCTGTCTTCATTTTCAAAGCTATAATTATTCTATATGAAGGAAAAAAATTAGATAAGCAGAAAGACTAGGGTTCATCCCTCTAAAGCTCAGATGTCTGCAGTGTGAATAGCTATATTGGAGATGATTGTTCACCTTTGAAGTTTCTTTATTTAAAGTAGATACTGCTTTAATTTGAAATCAGTAATAATGATTATAAAAGTAGTTGCATACTACTAATTCAGATAAGTCTATCTGCCTTTGATGAACACTACCATATATATATATATAAAAAAATTTCATAAAACCATTACCTAAGTACTTAGCAAGTATCTAAGAAATACCATGGCACTTTTAAGGACAGAGCTGATTAGTCTTTTCTGGAAAACGGCTGCACTTAACAGTACTGCAACATCCAAAATTCATCTGTGACATCCCCAGACAGCTCTCTTCTGTAGGAGTAAAAATACCTCCACACTGAGACTGTGTTATTGTTTCATAAGTTTATAAAATTTTCACATCCAGGGATTGGCCAGGCAAGACACAAGGGAAAGTTATCAAGAGAGCCTAGCTCAAAATGATGTAACAGAAACTATATGAGGAGCTTGTTAGGATTTAAGAAATTAGGATGAAGAGAGGGCAGGGGAGGAGAACTGCAATGAGCAAGATGAATGGTGGAGTCATTACTCATTCTGAACCACTAAGGTAGATAATCAGTTCCGTCTCTGCTGTTGATGAGATTTTTAAGCAAGTTGTCAACTTTGGGCTTGTAAAGTTTGGCTTTTGTCAGTGAAGACCATCTGACTGCACAGCTGGGCCATGTTGTGATCACCTGAGATTCAGGCCCATTTATGATGATTTCAGTTCATTGCCCGTCTGGTTTTTGTTTTATTCTGACAGTAAACACTTTGATTCAGTTTGACTGCACTCAGTAGGAAGCTGGAGGAGATCTGGATTACTTCTGGTCAAAGGCTGAGCTTCCAAGCTGTGATGTTTGGTAGTAGAAATGGAGAAGTTTCTCCACTAGTGTGGAGAAGTATATAGGGCCTTTCCTTGGTGCCAGAAGTCTGTGGAAGATGGATGTTGTAATGATTTTAAATAGGGATGGATGTTGTAATGATTTTGAATAGGATAGAGTTAATTTTCATCATAGTAGCTGGTATGGTGCTGTGTTTTGTACTTGTGACAAGAACAGTATTGATAGCACATCAGTGTTTTAGTTGTTGCTGAGCAGTGCTGAACAGAGCCAAGGACATTCCAGCTCCTCTTGCTGCCCTGCCAGCAAGGGGCTGGGGGGCACCAGGAGCTGGGAAGGGACGGAACCAGGACAGATGACCCAGCCTGGCCCAAGGGATGTCCCACACCATATGGCATCATAGCAATAAATCTGAGGGAAGGAGGAGTGGAGGATGTTCATAGTGATTATGTTTGTCTTCTCAATAAACTGTTACAAATGATGAACTCTGCTTTCCTGGAAGTGGCTGAACATCTGCCTGCCGATGGGAAGTAGCGACTGAGTTCCTTGTTTTGCTTTGTTTGCATGCACAGCTTTTATTTTACCTATTAAACTATCTTTATCTTGACCCACAGTTTTATCACTTTTGCCTTTCTGATTTTTTTTCCCATCCCACCTGGGGAGAGTGAGCAAGTGGCTGTGTGGTGCTGAGCTGCCTGCTGGAGTTAAACCACAACAGATATGCAAACTTGGGCTGCAGAGTGACAGGTATATAAACTGGAAACTCTTTAAAACTCTATGGTGATAGATCAAAACTAACAAAAAAAAAAAAAGAATTGTTTGCCTGAGGCAGATGAAGATGAATAATAACATGCAAAATGAATATGCATCTGGTTGTTGATCCACGTGACACCTAAACAGGACACACTGATATAAGCACAAGCTGTGGTAGATCAGCACTGGTAGAGTTTTTCTGAAAATCCCAAGGAGACCTATTAAGACACTTGACTGCCACTTGGAGACAAGAGGACACCCTGCCTTTACTGCTTGCCTGAGGCAGAGGAGTGCATAGGCAGTGATATCTGTTCAGCGTACTCCATGTTGGTGGCAATTGCCCACCATCTTCAGCATGGATCCTCTCTCAAGTCACTGGGAACATGCCTTCCTTGGTGTTGCTGCATGAAAATCATGTCTAGACAGTGGTGGCTCACAGGGAAGCTGGTGTTCAAATGTGCTGGTGGGACTTGTGTTTGAATGTTTGTGCACGTTGTTGTGGCATACATTAAGAGGAATATTATTTGTATATAACAAACACTCATAACAAGATTAGCAATAATAGTAGGAACATTGTTTTATGTAATAAAGGGAGATCTAACTCAATAAATGTTCTTTGTGTTTGTCATCATCTGATTCAACCGTCAGGCTCTTTGCGCAAATTAAGCCTTCATTCCCAGAGCTGTAACAGTCAGTAACAATTAGGAAGCTTAAAAAGATACAGAACGCAATGCTTGATCAAAGCCAGAAAGTGACCCAGTCCAACAAAGAGAGAGAGGGAAAGAAATCTCTTAGGGCTCAGAAAACAGACTTTAGCTTCTTCCAAATCAGGCCTATCTGTCTGGAAAAAGATGTTACATTCTCCAGAAAGCATTATTAGCTCTCTTATAATCCTGATTTAACAATTTATATTTATACAATGTGACACAAATCCGGCCAGGACACTGACTGACTTGGAGCTTGGAGATGACTGTCATCTGGGACACCAATTCTAAATCATACAGGGAAGGTGTTTGAACCATTATTCTTGCTGTGCTCTCTTAAAACCCTACATCATGTTCATTAAAGCCTGTCAGTGCCCTTAAGGCCATTTACTAGCTGCCATGCCCTCCTCTGGACAATTTCAGGGACCTGAACATCCTTTTTGTATCATGGAGCCCAGAAGTGGAGGCCACATCAATTCTAAATACAGCAGGAAAGTTGCCTCTTTTGACCAGCTGGATATGCTGTGTTTAAAGCATTCCACAATGTGGTTTGCACTCCTGGCTGCCAGGGTACACTGCTGGCTTGTGCTGAGCCTGCTGTTACCAGCACACCCAGGTCCCTTTCTGCAGAGCTGCTCTCCAGTCACTCGTCCCCCTGTTTGTACCTGTGTCCAGCATACTCTATCTCAGGTACAACACCTGACTTTTTCTTTTGTTGGACTTGATTCCGTTGCTGATGGTCCAATGCTCCAATCTATCTAGATCCCTCTGCAAGGCCCTTTGTTCCTCCAGAGAGTCAACAGCAGCTCCCGGTTTAGTACTGTCAGCACGCTTGCTGAGGATGCATTCTACTCTTGAAAGGATCAAAGCTTCCTATTCATCCTGTTTGTTCCTCATACTGAGTGTGTTGGTATACAAGCATTTCAAATGTGCTCCTGAACTTGTAGCACTCCCTAGAGTGACAGAGATGCTTCCACTTGCCTTGCCACTCTCAGATGGTACCCTGTCTCAACCTCAGTGTTCCTAATGGTATTCTCATCCCCAGTCAATCCTAGTTCAAAGCCTTCTCAATCAGTCTCATCAGTTAACAGGCCAGGAAACATTTTCCCTATCAAGACAGGTGGGTCCTATACAGCTCCAGCAGACCACTGGTCTTGAAGACTCTTCCATCATATAAAACCCAAAAATCTGGCAGAGGCAAGTCTTGGAGCCAGGAATTGATCACTAGGACTCACCTGTTTCTTTCCCTGTCTCTCTCCATTCCTGGGAGGATTGAGAAAAACACAGAAATGCCAAAAGTTGATAGTTTTCACAAAGTACCATTCATGCTTTCCAGCTAGCCTTAGTTATGAGACTGTCAGGTGGACAATGTAACTCAGTATTCAAACTGATTTGGAGTTCCTTGCTCATATGAACAATTCCCAGGAAAGCAATAGTGTGCATTCTCATCATTGACATCTGATCAAAAGGACAAGCTTAAATTTTTCTCCTGCAAAACTGTCCAAATGCTTCATTATAAGTGCAGCTTTATCTTGTAGGAGTTTTTATTGTGATAATTCTCCCTTGCTTGTCATGTTTCTACTACCTCTTCTGTAATTGTCTAAAGTAATTACAGACACCTTGCTTGACAAATGCATTGACTGTTTATCACAGTACCTCCTGTAATTGTTTTTCTTATTGACTGCGGGTTCTAGTTTTTCTGTGCTACCATCTTAGCATAAGGAAGGTTAGGAGCTATACAGGAGGTAAGCAGCACGTAATTCACATGTTAGACTCAAACTGAAACCAATCAAGTGCCCATAAATATAATTTCTCTTTTTATACATTTCATAACTTGTCAATTGTGCATTTGCAATCTCATGATGTATTAAAATGCCAGCATTTCCTCTGTTCTATTTTGTTATTTAGGCTAAGTGCAATCCATACAGAAAATGGTATGAATGTGGATGCCTGAGCATGCAAAATGCCAAGAAAAAGCTTCTAACATTTAGGTTCTCATGTATCTCTCATGTTGTCAGGGATAATTACCCTAGGAGGTGTGAGGCAAATAGATTTACCTTTGATTATGGATCTTTTTCCTTGGCTAGGGATTTGGAATACTTTAAGATTTTCTGGATTTGGCTCTGAAACAGCCCCCATTGTGCCTCCATGGCAACTGGATCCCAAAGTTGAATGTCTTGACTATATGGATCTCCACCCACTGGAGTGAGTGGGAGATTCCACAAAGGTTAAAGAGGTCTTGTTCAAGACCACATTGCTGACTTTCAACACTTAACGCCAAATGGACTGAGGAGGTAACAGTGAGGTGATGAGGGTATCTGTTTGGGAAGAGAAAGAATTAGGGAAGAACTGATTAGAGAGTGAAGAAATCCTACTGCTCAGTAGGCCAGGTTGCAGCTTGTCTGTCTTAGAAGTGGAAATCTCTGAAGCAGGGGTGGGGCAGAAAGTCGAGTGATGTTGTCTTAGGCTGTTTCATTTTAGTTTTCTGTCAGAGCCCTCAGAGTCATTGCCTCAGGCTTCTTCCCTGGGTAATGGATATAATCTTCAGCTACGATGTAAAGGGCTTGTGAGGATTAACACATTAAATTTTCAAGTGTTACAGTGGTTGAAGAACTGATGTTGTGTTGAATATCAAGCCACCAGTGGCTAAGATAATAGGCCTCTGAGCATGCCCACAGAAAACTGGTTGTTTCCTAAACCTGCAGTCTTACAAGCAATGATGTGCTCTCCCTCCTGACTCCTGGATGTGTGAAACATGCAACACCGAGCAGTCTTAGATTATTTATACTCTGATTTCAGACCTCTGTCTTCAGAAATAGTTTCCCAGATAACAAATACTAAATAGACCCTTTGCTTACTTTTTCAGAAAGAAGATGCATCATCTATTTTTTTATGTAGCTTTTCTCAACACAAGACAATAGCAGGCTGGGGAATTTATGCTGGCAGACTTGGCAGCCTTCTCACAATTACTTGGGCTGTAAGATCATTCCAACTTGAGGCTACATTCATTATTAGATACAAATTAAGCTGTTATCTGAAGAGGCACAGATACATTGAAATGATTGTTACTGGAATTTACTCTGGCTTGGTAAGAGTCATGGTCTGGAATTACCCACAATAGTCTCCAACATACGACAGCAGTACTGGTAGTACTGGTAAGTACCAGCAGTACTTACTCTCTCCATCATTCTTGCCAGAGATAAACCAGTCAAGGTTATTCACACCTTTTCCACTTTTCAGCTGGATGATGTGACAGGAAAACTGTGAAGGTTAGGACATTTTAAGAAATGTTAAGGAATTTTAGGTGATGTGGCCTATTGCAGTCATCCACTGGCTATGGCATACACGTCCTTCTTTCCTGTCAGACCTAACCAGCTAATAGCAAACAAAGTCCTCCCAACTGCTTTGAAGTGTAGAAAACCAAGTCTGGCATGAAGGCAAGGGTTGACCAGATTTGCAAAGAATTGAAGAATGATAAAACTCTTCCGGGTGAGAACGAAGTCTCTTTTTTTGCATGTGTTACTCTTGGACTTGATGACCTTGATGGTCTTTTTGAATTTTGATGATTCTATAATTCTTAAAGGAAAATACTAAAGTACTTCTTCATTTGCCCAAATGGAGAACATGTGAGACAAAACTGTTTGCAGATATTAGTACTTTTTCATGTGCTGCTGAGAAAATACTTCAATATTGCAGAAATAAGTTTGATATTAGGATCGTTGCACTAGATGGGATAGGATAGAGGAGTAGAACACTGCTCATATCCGCAATGCCCTCTTTGGCAGGATATACTCCCAGTTTGCATTTGAATGATCCTTGCAAAGCAGCTGATTTGTGTGCAGGAGTAAGTCGATAACAAACTCATAAAAGGCAAGGGGCCCAGATTTCTGCTGTTTTATGCCTTAAAGGTAATCATCTGCCTCTCTGCAAGGTGCTTGAGGAATTGTCCCAAAGCAGGGCTCTAACTTCTAGCACTCACTTTTTTCAGGTATAAATTACAGTGCAAAACGCAATGCAGTGGAGATTGGTCCAAGAGAGATCTGACTCAAGTCATGGAGGTTTAAATTACTGGAAGGAAAGTGTTGTGAACACTGACTTTGAAAATTAGCGGTTCACAAAGTGTCACCTTCTATAAGGTTTACTCATCTTTTTGTCCTTAGGGAATAGGTTTTATTATTCCTGATAATAATCCCTCCCTGATAAAGAGTAATGGGGATGTAAAGAGGGAGGGAAAAGAGAATTTAAAAAGGAAGAGTAAAACAGTTGTTTTCATGTTCTCTTTCCTGAAGAAAACACTTTTTTTTTTTCCAACAGCAGACAATGTAAAAGCTAGAGAAATCAGAAGTTTTTATTTTCCCCCCCTGCATCCAACCTTACACCATAATTGGAAAAAAGCTAAATTAGCAGCTTTTCATTAATGAGATCTATGGTTGCATTTTAATAGGTTGGCTAAGCTGTGCTTCATGAATGGAATACTAAATTCGCTGACAACAAAACAAAACTACTTTGTTCTCAGACACTTGTGTGTTCAAAGGTCATCAGTCTTTTTAACTGTATTTCCTTTGTGCTGTGACTTCAGAGATGGATGGTGCAGTGTTTGGGAGTGAGGACAGGAGCCAAACATTCTTGTCAATTTTATAAAATTTTGGGATAATACAAATTTTACTGAAGGTGACTTATTTCTCCTTGAACTAAATCTCCTTGAAAAGATTTCATTTTCTTAAAACTCCAGATGGCTGTGGATCTTAGTGACCTCTGGCATTGACTGCTCTTGTATTTTTTTAAAATCAATGCAAAAAAAGAAAAAAACAACGAACAAACAAACAAAAGACCAACAACAAAAAAAAAGCCTAGCACTCTTAAAAGGGTGATCTCTTCATTTTTGTTGCTGGCGATAATTAATTAGCAGAGAAATAGGCTTAGGTTCTTGATCAAGACACAGAGGGTCATAGGTGATGTAAAATACAGGTGAAATAAAATATGTTAGCTTACATTTCTCTTCTTTTGTGTTTACTAGGAGGTTAGAAGATGTGCAGGTTTGGTTAATTTGCAACATCCAGAGCATGTGTTTGCACTCATGCTTGTGCCTGTTGTTTTTCAAGTCTACGCTAATCGAATTACACAATTCCTGATTTGGCCAGCGGCTTCCTCCAGTTAGTTATGTCTTGTAATATTTTCTGTGTCAAATTTCTCACTATTTTGCTTCATATACAATAAGAATCTAATCAGATGTGTAACTTCCCTTCTCCTTTTCAAGGATTCCCATCAACTGATAATGAGTTAACCAGAGCATGCTTTCTGCACCAGACGGGTTAGGGGCTTTTCTTGACATACCTGCTGAAAGAGTGCGGACTGGTGAATCAGAGATCAGGGTCTGTTGCATGCCTTTCTCTAATTTATTCTGATTTCCTAAAATAACTGCCCTTCTTGAAGGACACAATTGAACTTATGTTACAGTTAGAAGCCATATTTGGGGAAATGGCTGGTGATTTAGTCCCTTCTAGAGTACTTTGAAGCGCAAATGCTGTGATAAGATGCCATATCTCAAGGAAACATCCACAGGAAAAAGTATAAGGATCCCTCCAAGGGCAGCTCAACAATAAGACCATCAAATCTAAAGTATTGCAACTAGGTCATGGGGAATAAGGTCAGAGATGCAAGGCTTTTGTATTGCACAATGAATGTGAATGAGAGCTGAGCCACTCAAGACAGTGGTAATACAAAGCATGTTATCAGAACTAGTTTGTTACACAAACTAGCTGACACATCTTGGGGTCAGCACGAGTATTTCAAGTATGAAAACTTGCTGAATGGACAGTACATTGACGGCAAACTACAAGATTGCAAATGATACTTAATGATGTCTGAATAGAGTGTGCTGTCTTTATGTACGTTCGGTGTTCTCAGTATGGAAGATCTATGGAGAGATACGTTCATATCACGGTCACATAAGGAAAACAAAAATAACATAGTAGAAAAACTAGAACAAGACCACTTGCTATCATTTTAAGCTATAAAATGCAGTGAGAATCCTGTATTTTCTATCCAAGACAAGGCTTTTCATTCAAAGAAGAATGGAGGCAAATGAGGAAATGGAAGGGGTAGAGAAGCAGATCATGTTCTTGTTCATTTAATGATTTATGTCTGAATTTGTTTGTCTTTGGTTTGATTAATTACCTCCAATTATCTGCTGCCACAAAATCTGCTTTGTACAGAAAAGATGCATCTCTGTGTGTGGGATCTCTAAATCTATGGATGAATAAACTCTGAAAATGTCCCAGTGATCTTATGTCTGACACATTTTTACTTCTATAAGACAACAGTTAAATCACAGGAAACAGTCTGGGAAAAAGAGATACAAAAGGAGCACAGACAGATTTCTGTTCCAGAATCTTCTGAGCTTGCTTTTAATTCTTACACACCTTTCCACACTCACCATTCTTTGTTGTAGCTATTGTCTGTGCCAAAAGCATGATCGTCTTTTATTCAGACACCTGATTACAAACATGGGAAAGGGAAGAAGCAGCTGACTAAATGGGCAGATGGCGGAGCCCAGTCTTGAACCAAACCTCAAACAACCTGTGCTGTTCCCCTTCTTACAGCACGTGGGAGGACCTGTTGTTGCTGAACTCTGGAGTCAAGACTGGGAAGCCAGGTGAGAAACATGCCATCCTTGCACGAAAGGTGTGGATGGCATTTCCATTTGCACAGTGAGATCAGATCAGTGTTTTGTTTTGTTCTCAGGCGGATAGGAAGGAATTATTGGTGATATTCCCAAGTGTTTTCTCTTTAATCAGAAATTTATGACACTGTAGGTATCAAAAGATGGGTTTGCAAAACTGCTACTTTATTTCTCATACAATGCTGAGGAAAGGGGGGGAAATGGCTGATATAGCTGAGCTGATTTCTGTGACTGACTGTGTTAGGAGATGTGCTGAGGACTGAGCCCTGTTGCAGGTCACTTTTCCTTTATTCTTCTGGAATTTTCTCAGTATTTCATTGTTGCTGCTGCCTTTTCTGCTGACCATATTTATTCTTTCTTTTGCCTTTCTGCCAGGCATGTAGCAATGCTTCCCTGCATGCCTTGTCTCTCTCAACAACCTTCCCTCAATGTCCTGTTCATTCAGTTGTATTTTATCAGAGAATATTAACCATAGAAATTCACCATGAATTGGGGATTTTTCATTTTCTTCATATCAGGGAGGTACATCGGTAGTTGTAACAGGATTGTGTGGCAGGCCTGTTAACAAGACAAGAAATTCACTGTTTCACTCCCAAATGCAGTATAGGTCAACTTCTGACTCTGGTAGAAAAGTTGCTTGAATGTAACTCAGGGAAAATGTAGCCTGAAGTATAAGCTTCCTTTCAGAGCGAACAATTTACTATCTAGTTTGTGGATAGCATGAAATTAAGCAGAACCACCATCCCAAACTGTAATAAAATCTATTGACATCCAAACTATGTATTATGCATATGTAGTCTATTATCCTGAGGCAAAAATGCACAGAGGTTTGACAGCAACCTAATGAAGGAATGCAAAAGAAGTAGGATTTAAGTAAAAATCTGCAAAAGGACAGAAAAGGTATCTGATAGCCAAAGGGCTAGTTCTCTTTGAAATCTGTTCCAAGAAAGTGCAAGTCTTGAAACAGGAAGAGGAGTTATGAGCATGATGAGGAGATCAAGGGGAAATGAATACGAGTGATTGGGGAGGTCGTAAAGATGAAGATTTTTGTTAGGAAATGGGTGTCAGGGCTACAGAAAGTTGATGAGCCAGAGAACAAAATGAGTTTGTGTGATGTCATACCAGGGTGAGGAGAATAAAAAACCCATGATCTTCCAAAGTGGGGCTGGAGATGAAATACCTGGAGGAGATCAGTGTTCCTGATGAGTAGGACAGGGCTCTTCTGCTGGTTTAGGGGAATTCTGCCTGGTAGTTGTAGCAGCTCTGACCAGCAGGAATCTGTGCAGTGTTTTTCCTGTGCCAGCCAGCTGGACATTTCTGCTTCCTGGTTGGACACTGTGTTGACACAAAGGGTACATTAAAGAGTACAAACAATAGCAGATAAGACAATGAGAGACTAGCCAGCTGCCACAGGATCAGGGACAGCAACAAATACCTAGACCTGGCAGATCTCTGTGAAAATGTATTTGCAGTTTTTTTCCATACTGAGGCCTGACATTCTAAGAAGCCTTTTTTTGTAAAGACTTAGCAATAAGATAAATGGAAAAGTATTGAGATCCTGTCCTTCAGAGAAAAGGCTAACTGTCTCCAGGAATGTCTTTTACTGCTTTTCTTTAACACAGCTCTTGCTAATCACTTTTTTTCCATCTCACTTACATATTTAAAAGTTAGCAGTCATAAACATTACCATCATTAATCTACAATGTGTCAACATGCTGAATCCTACTGGGATTTTACAATTTATTTTTAATGTGTAAATTGTCTTTGAGAATTAAGTGTACTATGATGTTCATAAAAACCATATTCTTGCTATCACTGGAGAAATAGAACTAAATAATAAATTAAAGACTTTCTGCAAAAACATTAATTCTTTGCATACATTTGTTTTTAAAGCTCCCTTGTTTGTGAGCAGTGATAAAAAAAAAAATATTCTGCACAACTTTTTTATAGTAATATGAGAAAAGTATAATAGGAAAGTAAAATTAAATTATATTTCATTACTGATGACAACCTGAATAAAACATGGAGTGAGCATTATCAGGCTTCAAGAACTTTTGGCACATCAACAACAAACAGAACAAATCTATATCCACTTAAAAGCTCCCACACATTAAAGTACCCCAAAATAATCATCTCTCTTTCTCGAGCTGCAAACTAGATGAACTGGCAGTGAACAAAAGGAGAACACTTCCTCTTGAATTTTTCATAAGAGCTGTGTTTCAAAAGAAGCATATACATAGACTTCATTATTTCACTTTATACCAGGACACGCCCCAGTGCTACCCTTAAAAACCTAAGAAACCTCTCTGGGAAAAAACTCCCTGGGCACTCAGTTTCAGTCATATACAGACTTCATCAAAACTGATCTAGATCAGCAGTAAACAACACAAGAGGACATGACGTTCTTACTGATATACATTCTTTTTTGTGTCCTGAGAGCAACCTCGTGATGCAACGTAGCATAGTGCTAAAAGTTATGGAGCATTCCTTGAACCACTTGAGGAGGTCAAAATCTTGCTGTGGGCTTAAAAGTGTTCCAATTGAGGTCCTTTTTTCTTTTTTTTTTTTTCTTTTGTTTTGAGCCGCTGTTGTTCAGGGAGTGGCTGGACATCAGTCAACTAGTGATGAGCAATTGTGTTGTGCATCATTTGCTTNTTCATTCTTAATGGTGTTTAGCTGCCTGCCAGGTTAAACCACAATTGGACTACCCAGATGGAAAGCAGCTTTGCAGAAACGGACCTGGGGTTCCTGGTGGATACAAAGCTGAACATGAGCCAGCAGTGTGCCCTTGCCACAAAGAACGTTAATTGTATCCTGGGTTACATGAGCCAAAATATTGCCAGGAGGTCAAGGGAGGTGTTCCTTCCGCTCTGCTAAGTGTCGGTGAGGCCACACCTGGAGTGCAGTGCCCAGTACTGGGTCCTGCAGTATGAGAGAGACCTGGACATACTGGAAAGACTCAGATGTAGGGCCACCAAGATGATGGAGGGACTGAGACACCTATCCTGTGATGAGACACTGGGGCTTTCCAGCCCAGAGAAGACTCAGGGGGAACCTTATCAGTTTAAGTACCTGAAGGCAGGGCACAATGAACACAGGGCCAAGCTCTTTTCAGTGGTGTCGAGGGCCAGAACAAGGCACGATGGGCGCAAACTAGAACAAAAGAGGTTCCAGCCAAATAGCAGAAATCACTTCTTTACTATGTGGGTGATGGAGCACTGGCACAAGATGCCAGACAGGCTGTGGAGTCTCCTCCTTGGAGAGCTCCAAAAGCTGCCTGGATGTGGTCCTGGGTCACCTGTTCTGGGTGTCCCTGCTGGAGCAGGGATTGGGCCAGATGGACCCAAAGGTGCCTTCCAACCTCAGCCATTCTGTCGTTCTGTGATTCTGTGGAAGTGGTGATATCTCTGCTGTTTTCCATAACTTTCCCAGGTAGTGCATTAAGATTGAAAAATCCACTGAGCAGAGATCGTGCTTTGTTTTTTTAGTCTCTACCTATTGTTCAGGGTCATCTAGGTACACATTGTGCTGTGATAAATAATGGATGTCCAGTTGAGAGACACAAAATGAACAAGAATCACAGAGTAAATTTGTAACCTGCAATGTCCTTGCCAGAGTCTCTTTTAGGACAAAAATAAAATAGCTCCAGCAGAGGTCAGTTAAGGAAAACTTTTGTTTTGTTGAAAGATTTGCTTTTGCATAAGCTGTGTCTAGAAAGAAAAATACTGTTTTGTTGTTTTGTTTTTTATTTGTGCGTGTTTAGGATTTTCAATATGTGCATTTATTTAGAAAATAATGACGCGTACACTCAAACTATTAGCCACAATTTTTTTGCAAGTAATTTAAGAATTTTCTAAAGCTGTAGGAGTGTACGTAAAAGATTATTACTCCATTTCAGTTTTCCTAATCTGAGTTTATATGAAAATTAGAGACACTGCAGTTTGGTTTGAGGTTTGTTTCAGACTATGAGGTTGTTCCCTTCCACCCCTCTACTTTGTTGGAAACTCATGATGATGTAATTCATCCCTGAAGCGCCTCTCAGCTCCATTCCCCATCTTAGGACCTTGTAGGATCTTACAGCTGCTGCCCAATGCTGTTTGTTTTTTTATCATATCAGAGGGCCCTCCATGAGACAGCACAAAAATGGGTATTTTGTCTCCTCAGAATTGAGTAATCCTGTGGAGTATATAAAATAGTGCAAAACCAACCTTCTGTTCCAAATGAGGATATGAAATCAGAAATACTTCTTTACAGCAGAATATACGAACCACACTCATGTGTCTTCATCGCTAAATTGTTCTCTTTCCCTGGTTGAGTGCTTATCGTCCTGATATTTGTTTTGTTTGTTTTTCTTTGTTTTGTTTTGTTATTAGTCTAGAATTAATTTTCTTAATGGTAGAGCCTTTGTTTCATTTATATTCACAAAACTTAGCACAATTGTAGCCTGAAAAAGCAGTAAATGACTTGTGAACGTCAGAGAAAAATGAGAAAATGGATCAAAATTACCCAAATTAAGAAATTTGGAAAGTGTGGATAGGAAAACAGAACAAAACAGAAAATACAAAGTAACAAAGCCTTAAGATATCTATTCAATACTACATGAAAGAAGAGTAACCTGTAAAGTATAATTCTAAGAAAGGTGAGAAAAAACTGTAGAAGAGCTAGCAATGAGATATGGCAAAAAAAAAAAAAAATAGGGCAGTACTTAGGTAAACATCTTTCTCCATTCTTTCTGTGTGAAAGCGTGAAAAAATATCATGAAAATAGTTACCCAAAAGCATATGTTAAAAACTTTGAGAAATAAATGAACAATAAGAAAGATGAATAAACTGAAAATTAGGATCTTGGCTAAATATGCGCTAAAGAGGGAATAAACATGAAGATGAAAATGATTTTGAATATCACTTAAGAGTAAAAGTAATTGGATAAAATTAAGCTCAAGGTAGTATAAAATGAAGGTAATTTAGAAAAATCTTGATGAATTGATGTTTTGAAGAACCATCTTCCCAGAGGAATAGTAAAACCATTTGAAAATTCAGAGAACATAAATAAAAGTACAATAGGGAACTTCTGTACTGTTGGAAAAATATATGTATTTATTCATCCATGCCATCTATTTATTAGAGTGCTTTGGTTGAAGAAACATGAGGCAAGCTTTTCTTTCCTCTTGCGGCAAAAGAAGGTACCACTTTAGTCGGCATTAGTCCACCTCTGGCAGATGAGCTCTTGAGACACGTCGCCCAAAAAGGAGGACAGAAATGATGGATCTAGGACAAGATTGATTTTTGAACCAAAGTGTGCTGGAGAGCCTGCTAGGAATAATACAAACATATATGTGTTTGTGAGCAGTGACAGGAGAAGGATCAGTAAATAACAAATTGAGCTCCCAGGATCAAACAATAAAGGTGTTAAATGGTCTGGCAGACTTTCCCAGGGCAATACATCACAATGAGAGTTTGGGAAGAGTTTTGGGGATTGACAATTCTGTATTTCGCTTTTCTTTTTCTTTTACTTGAAAATGTAACATTAAACACAAAGATATTAATTCCAGAAAAATCTCTGTACATTCAAAAACATAAATTTAACATTTACTCTGACCAAAAAAGCATAAAGAACAGAAAAGTAGAGTGACTGTCAAGTACCTGTTCCCATGCCACTGTTTCTAATCTGGCTGCATTTACAGTGTTGTAAACAGGAAGAATATTGAATTCTGCCCACAAAGCCCCCTGGCATTCTGGTCCTTCCTTTCCATCATCCATACCTCCACACAGGTTCTCTCAAGAGGCTTTCAAGAGATCGTCACTGACCTCATCTGTTTTGTGGTAAAATCTGTATGAAGAAATTAGTTTCACACTGAGACAGCTAGCTCTGATTTCTGGTGGTTTATTGCTCCGTAATCTTGACCCCTTCCAGGAATGATCCCGTTCTCCAGATTTGTGCTCTGTGGATTTGCTAAGAACCCAGCTTCTGCCAGTGTCAGTTTGTAGAGGAGAATAGGCAACATCTATTGCTGCTATAATACATCAGAGCAGAGGAAGATGTGGCTTGGAAGAGATTTTTGGTCAGTGAGAGCCCGTGTGCTGCCCTCTGTTTGGGGCTTCTCTTCTATGAGGCTATAGAATTTAAGTGTACTGGCATGGGGAAAAGAACAGTAACTAAAAGGGTGGACAGATTTAATTTGGAATAACTGTTCAAATTTCAGTACGAACAGTGACCTCCAGGTCCCTATGAGGCAGGGACACCACGTCTTAATCTTTGAGCCCCACTATGGTCAAAAGTCCATTTTAATGCTGAGCTGAGTCCATTCAGATTTCTTCACAGGGTTGCATACACTTGATGAATAAGATAGTGACGACAAACGAATCAATATCATGTTCCCATTTTAAAAGTGTTAATTAGGAAACTAAAAAGATTGTCAGTATCCTTATTCCTCTTTCTTTTCTGAGTCTAACCACTCTCTGGTCTCAGCCTCAGTCTTCACATGATGTTATGTCTTCCCATCTTACAGAGAAAGGTAATGATTAAAATTGGGCTGTAGGTACTCAGAGAAGTTCATTTTCCGCTGAAACATAATTGAAAGTTGAGACTTAATTTTCTTAGGGGATTAAAAATCCTAGTTTCAGTAAAACAGGAGTAACTATTAAGTAATGCTGCATAGGCTAGCCAGGAAATTATTTAATAGCACTCACATCTTTAAGGCTGCTTGTCTTGCTTAGCCCATTGACTGTATTGAATGGTACAGTATTTTGCAACAAAGATATTTCACTCTTTGGAAGCTTTTGAGAATATTTTGCACAACTATCCATGAAGAACAGACTACGTGAAATTGATACTTCTGTGGAACAGAGGTATGAAATGGATGAGCTCTTGAGGTTCCTTCCTGTCTTAGTTTCTGTTATGAAGTGAATGAACTACATCTGAAAACTAGACAGTTCAGTGACACCACAGAAAGGCAAACAAGCAGGAGTTTAGCAGACAGCTTTCATGGAATTTGGGTACCAGGAAGCAATATTTGAGAATAAACAAGAGATAAATGACCACTAGGAGATAAGAAAATCCAAGCTAAATGTAGCATATTCACTGGAATATATTTGTGCCTATAGTAAGCTTCATTCAGCTTTTTATGTGAGATGCTTCCTTATGAGGCACTTAAGATCCTTAGGAACTTAATTACCACCTGAGATTTTGGTAAATGATGGCGGTACATGTTTGGCGTTGAAGATGGAGTCACTTACTGCTAATAAGATGAAATAAGGACAATCAGTGTTACTTGTTTCTGCGCTTAATGACCCAAGAGAAATGTGTTGATCTCGATTCATTTTTAAGAGTAGAAAAGAAAGCTAGAAACCACACAAGTGTCACTGAAAGTCTGTTTGCTACTAAGCAAATTATGGAGAGTTAAGATTAATTTTAACTGCTTTTTTATCCTTGCTCAGCCATTGTTGAGCATTATTGACAGGCATATGTGAAAAAGATTCTACTGCTTCTGCTTGCTTCACCTGATTTTTTTAAGAGGGAATTTCAATCTTAAGGGCTGTCAGTTTGGCACCTATAATGAGTCGGATATTCATTTCAAAAGAAAATCTACCAAAAAATAAATGACAGGCTAAACTTTGCATCTTTACTAGCAGAACCGGTGATCTCCCAAGATAGTGCTCCCAGCCCACACACCTCTCACACTACCATGTGCAGTTGCTTCTTTTCCTTCTTTCCCCAAGCTTCCTCATTACATTTCCTTGGCAGAAATTCCACTGTGGATGCTAGCAACAGACTTGCCTTGATGCTGCTCATCACAATCTCCTGTGACAGCTTAATATCTCATTATCAATATTAATAATAAATGTGTGTTTCTCTGAATATGAAATGTGAGAGTGGGATATATATATGGGACCTCACACTGCATTTATTTGAATGTGTAATGGCTGACATAAATGCAGACTCAAAGTGTTACAAGTGAAGGACACTATTGGCATGCAGAACTGCACTTGACTGAGAGCTGTGACACAGAGTACCTTTGTGCCTCAGGGTGAGATTTTTGACCCCGTACCCATCCATTTCCTTATTCTTTAAATCCCTCTTGCACTTTTAGGAAATGTTTTAAGTTTCGTACACTATGTACTACAGTGTTCAAATATATAGTCCAACAGATGCTGGCATCTTAGCCTTTACATGAATACTGGATAGTTACAACTACAAACTGATAAATATAGAAATAAAAATCTGATATTTGCATTTACGAGGGCATGTGTTTAATGGCTTATTTTTCACTTACATACTTTTTAATTATAAATATGTCTTTCTGAAGAAAGTCTTTTATTTTTATCCTAGCATAGTACTTTTTATTTTAAAGATCCTATTCTTGAATAAATGCAAATGAAAATATTTTAGTATCACTTCAAGTACAAAAAGCTGAAATGCTATCAAAAACAGTTTCATAGATGAAATAAAAAAACAGTACATTCTTGTCATAAAATAACAACAGCATGAAAGAAGGTCTTAAAAAACCTAATTCCAGCTTTTAATTTCTGGGAATATATTTGTTGGAAGTCCCATTTTTAGTAGCCAGAGTTGTAAAGTTTATAAAACGGTTTATAAAAAATAGTGGTCAAAAGGACTACTCCTTTAATGGATATCGGAGACTGCAGTTCCTTTGGCCTTACTGAGATCGAAGACCTGCTGATGGAAATAAATGCATATTTGTAATATAGGATTCTGGAACTCCTCTAATCCTGTCGCTGAGGCAAAATCCTTCATCCATGCTGAAGATATACTCCAATCTGAGAAGTGTTAGTATAACCATACGTGCTTGAGTGAGTAGCCAGAAACTTGCTCAAGCTTCAAGAGATAGTTCACAAGAAAGGGCAAAATTAAAAAAAAAAAANCCTTTATTTTCAAACACAGTTTGACAGAGAATTAATCTCATCAATTCCGTTCTCACCCCAGTCTCTCCTGGCTGTCAAATTTGTGAAGAGAATATCTGAGTGCAAAAAAGATGCTTAAACTCAGAGAGAATAACTAGAAAGGAATAGATTAAAACCAAGTGTCATTCTCATGGCTGTGCCCCAAGAAATCTTCTTGTATGAAGCAGCTCCTACATAAATTTCAAAATATGAGACTGTGAGGCATACTGTCTAGAAAGGAGTCTGGTCTAGAAAGAAATGTTTACGTGTGCTTAAAGTGTTATGAATCATCAAAATGGAATGCTAAACTTTCTAAACAGAAGAGAGGATATGCACAGGGAGTGCCAGCACCAAGGATTTTGTCTGCTCTCCTTTGGGAAAATAAAAAACAACAACTGTTCCAAAGTACTGTAGACATTTTTTCAAACATGACTGCAGTATTGTTTAGTCTTTCACTGAAATTTAAACTCAGCAGCTCCAGTTTCATTTACAAGATGATGAAAACAGTAGAAGTTCTTCAATTTACCAAGTTAAAACATCAGGAAGGCAAAAATTCAAGGCTGAACTCTCCTCCTCAACCTAAATCTCTTTCTCTTCCCCCACCCCTCCATCGTCCTTTTGAATTTGCTGTAGATGTGAAGCTATCATTGTTCTTTGAAACTGGGTCGTCTGCAAGATATGAAAGTTACACAGGCACAAGTGAATTTCATGAAGAAAGGACTGAATATAAACAAAACCTAGTTTTGAAGTTGTCGTTTTTCTTACAGAAGAACATGTATTCCCTAAACTGGAACTGGAACCTAAAGCTGTTTTCAGAACGGAACTGTATTCAGAAAGAAGAATATGCAAGTTCTAATAATTTACACATACATTTTTCAGGAAGCATCAATATGATCAAGAAAATGCAATTAGGAAGGCGTTAAATATAGAAACATTTCAAAAATCCATGCTTCAGAGGCCATGGGTAGATGGGCTTGGAAGATTTTCAAGCAATGGGGTCAAAGCAAAACAAGAAAGGCAACGTACTCGGACTTGTTCTTCGGTCACATGCACAAGCTTCTGTTTCCTTGTGTTTAGATTCCTAAATAAGACAATTGAACATATACACTTTACATGCCAAGTCTGTGTGGATTTGTCCTTTTAAGAGGATATTAAGAGTGGTTTTGACTGCAACTAATTTGTCATCTCAGATATATGTACATTCATGGCTGACATACAGCTCTCCAAAGCAGAGACTTGATGTCTACAGAACTGAACCATTCTCCTCTGGCACATAACTAACCCTTCACGATGTGCCACCTCACCACTGGCAAATTCCCAAAAAGATTTGCATATTTGTATCCTTCTACTCCTTTCTAATATACCTGAAAGAGTGATTTCAAAGTTACTGTAAGTGGCCTCCCACTAATACGATACATGACATGATTTGCCTGTGTCTTCACACCTGCAAAGCCTCGAACTGAAACTCAAGCTGGTTGATAGCTGTGTATTTGATTTAATTCTCTTCTTGCCTTAAACATTCTTTAAATCACTGACTTTCCAGAGCTCTATTTAGACAGTAGGATCAGGGCTGCAGAGCTTAAACTTGATGAAAAATGACTAAGCTGAAAAACTACTGCAGTGCAAACTGGGTTAGAGTCTTTGAGTATCACTCTATTATGAATATTAAATAACAGAGATAATAACCCTGTTTTTGCCAATTTCTGTTCTGCTTCATTCAGCCCATGCAGAGTTTATTGTGATCTCCATCCATCCATGAAACCTGGGAATGTCTTGCTGGCTGGTATTAACACATGAAAAGCATCAGGCAGTGAAATTCTTACAAAAATATATATAAATAGTAAAAGTAATATAAAATTTAAGCTTGTTTGTCCAAGGATCACACCGTCTCTCCATCTGTTTGTCCAGCTGTCTATTTAATAGTTTTCTCTCCTCTACCAGTAATAACCTCTGAATTTATTAGCCATTTCCAACCTTTCTTGCCAAAGGAGTCAAGTTACAAAGATATCCAAGTTTTTGCATGTTCAGCCATTCTTACTGAAGATCAGCACATCTCTAAGAGAGAGAAAGTTGGGTTAGTACCTCAGTGAGGGAGAAGATTCAACAAAAGCCAATAGCTCTCTTACTGATTTGGCTCATCTTGACTTACAAGTTTTTGTGTGTACAATAGCCAATTTGCACAGTCATCACTGGGAATCAACTGTATTATATGTTGGCTTTTGCCCAGAAAGCAATAGGTGAGTGCTGAAGGGGCCTGACAGAGCTTTGAAGAGGAAATGAGGTTTTCCCCTCCAAAGAGCCAACAAAGGTATGTTAAGGAAGGGGAACCAAATGTGTAGTATAAAAGAATTTAGAGACCAGGCTAAAAGAACTGCAGCTTGATACCAAATTAAACTAAAGCTAAAATTCCACAACTTACTTAATGGTGTAGCTTTAACATATTTTTCTTGCATCTTGATGTAATTGGTAGGAATCAATTTACTACAATGCAAGTACACTGTGTTGAAGAACATAAGTTAAAAATTCAAGAAAAATATAAAATACATCTCACACTTCTAGCTTACAGAAATTAGTAGGCACGGTGCTATGTATTTTAGGTCTATACTACCCACTGGATTCCAACCATCTTTATCAATTAAATCAAGCCTTCCTCTGGCTTTGAGAGGAGACTTATGCATAAAACGTGTTAACTCATATTCTTGTAGCAAATCACATGGAATGAGGATAAGTATGAAGAGGTTTAAAAAGTCTCTTTGTGATTCACATCGGCTGATCAATACTTTAGAAGACCCACAGACAACTTCTTACCACAGAACTACCAAATTCCTGTTAAAACTTTGGAGTTTTCTGTGGATTTGCAGTGGGGTCAGGATCATGGCATATGCTTATTCTTTGGGCTATTACAGTGCCAGAAAGAGATACCTATCCTTTCCATCACATTCCTATGCAGAAAGGTCATCTGCTCTTGTTTTTCCTCACAGATTCTGTGTCTATAACACGTATGTCCTGACATAAGCACAGGAACAAGCCCAGTTTCTGTGTCATGGGGAAATATGGTATGCTGTAGCAAGACTTGTATCAAAGGCACTGGTTCTACCAGTCAGTATAGTAAGGATGACAAGATCTGCTGTTAATAAAGAGAGAAAAGTAGGAAATAAGTACAGTGCATTATCTTTTTTTCCATGTTATTGGAACAGGAAAAGAAAAAACAAGAAAAATTAGGCTAGAATGAAATCAAGACAGACATATTCCTGAAAAATAGAAAATCAGAACTCATCCATAACATATAATTAGAAGGCAAACTTCAGTTAATCTTAAAAGTACCATCTAAACTGTTAGAGGAAGCCACTTCTGTTTTGGATTGGCACCTCACGCTGTTGTATATTTTTAATGGTGGTTACAGAGCAAACACGCTCAGCAGGTCTCTCTCCGCTGACTCGGCGCTTGTTGGATCCCCCTGGATCCATAAGTGCAGTTCTTATTCATCAGTCCTGCACACAAATGATTGTGTGCAGCAGAGCTCAGCCTTCACAGAAAACAATAAATGCTTTTGAAATTGTGTTTCTTCAGTCTGAATGCTCGTTAGATAAGTCTGCTCTGGAGCCAAGGGACACTTAACGACAGTCTCACATAGGTTTGATGTTCTCTTTTAGCTATATAAAGTAAATTTTAAGTTTTGTGCAAAGTCTCAGATTAACTGCTGTGGAGACTGGAGTCTTCATTCTCTCCACAGATAGCAGAACAAATTTTCTTACCATATCTTATTCTGGAGTGGAAAGTTATTATCAGTTTTTCTGACTTTTTGTGGCCCAATAATCCATGCATTGCCCTTCTGTGGCAGAAGAAATACCTATTCTGATTTCTTATCTGGTGAAACATTTCACTTAAAACCAAGTGAACTTATGCACTTGAATAAAAAGTTTAATATTCATTAGAAAATAACGACTTCTGAGGGCAATAATAAAAGCCTAAATCATCCAATCTCAGAAACATTAAAGAAGAAAATAAAAAGACCTACAATGTCTTAGACAGGTTGTTCTGAAAGGGATATTAGAAGAGCATTTTGTTCAGGCTCAACACAGTTCCGAATTTGTACATAACATTCCCATCAGAAGCATGCATACTTAAGAACACTGGTTTAAGTTTTATCCTTTCTTTTAAACTGATTTACTGCTTATGGAACATGGAAATGATTGTTGCTTTATCAACCCTGTGTGACATAGCTCTAGCTGGAATATCACAGTAACCAATCTCAACAATTCTGTGTGAGACACTATTAACTAATCTCTCTGTACTTTGTCTATGAGTCTACTTCAGGCATTGACTTGTTAGTTGCCATCATCTACATTATTTCAACGCTGAGCTTTTTCTAACAGATAATAAAGCGGTTACAGATTCTAAAGTCAATTATAGACCTACATGTGGAATAGTTAACAACATTAATAACAAACAGAAAACAACAGATAATTTAAAGCGTAGCTCTGAACATAACTTACAGCATGCCTTATGTATTTAGATTGACTGTATCTTGGGATGCTTAAATCTGAAACAGATGGTCAGGTGATTTGAAAATCAGTCAAGGAAATCTGGAAATTAGCTCTGAGACACATGAAGGAATATCTGCTAGACTGAAAAGGGAAAAAAGATGAGGCTGTTGATTGGACCAGCGGGTAAATGAGAAGACAATAGATATTTGTTTGCATAGACTGAAACAATCATTTTCTGGGTTATGAAAATGATATTCACCATGATATATATTTAGGAAAAAAGAGATGCATTTTGACAGGCAATGCGTAGTTGCAGGCAGTATAAAATCAGTGCCAATATAGAAACAGGAAATGTATCTTATAAATAAACATGACTAAATGTATGAAGACTCCAGGAATGTGAAGTGACAGTTAAAGTGGCACCTTGTGGTTCATCATATTTGATCCCACAGTGTCAATGTCACAGTGGCAGCTGGTATCAAGAATCGCTGGTGGAGAAGAGGATAATAAGCAGCTCTCCTCATCCTTGACATCTTTCCTAACCAAGTTATTCATATGTATGGAAAGTGGAAACTGGGACAGTGATTTTGAAAAGGAGGAAGCAGATAAAAGAAGGGATGCCTATATTCACTACACACAGATCATGCCCTCAAGTAAAAAAGTTAAGATGATTCAGTAGCAGGTAAAGAGGAAGAAAATAACATTTATCCATCCATAGGGATGCCATTTCTTCTTCGAATTCTGATCTATGCTCTTCTGTCCAGAAATCACCCTGTTTTGTGTTGTAAACACAATTTAACTGACCTGTGCAGGTGGCTTCCTTGAGTGACAGAGAATGTGGCTTCCTATCACTTCAGGCAGAGTCAAGTCTCCCCTAAGCCAGCTGAGGGCTCCAGACATGTAGTTTTTGAGTAAGGAAAGGGTACAGCACCTCCTATTAGGGGTCTGAGTCTTCCTAGGCAATCCATTCTTATTGATGCTGAGCTTATACATGCAGACTGTTAGTGGAGACACAAGAGTTTTGTGAAATATACTACAGCTGGAGAAGATGATATTTATCAGCTAGAGCACTACTAACAAGAAACTACCCACCAATTCTGATGACACTGTCCAACTCCACCAGATGAGTCAGAATTCCTTTCTTTACTGATAGACTTTATTTTGCTCAAGGAGAGACCCATGACTTGTTCAATTCATTCACTAGATCATTCTCTTCTTCATATCATGCAAAGAAAACTCCTATGCAAGAACATCGTGAACACAGATTAACATTCAGCATTCACTTATCGAAGCCTTAGCTGGTGCACGTGACTTTCAGGAGACAAGGAATGCTGATGACCCAAGATACTAAGGAATCTTCTAAAAACTTTCTGTAAATCATCAATAGCCATGTAAAATGGAGATAACCTGAAAGGACATTGCTTTCTGGAATATCTGGAGACTGGCACTTCTAACTGTATATTATCTACAGGACTTTGCAGAAATCTAAGCACAGAACATGAATATGGGACTGTGTGAAAGATACTTTTCTCCTTAAAGATGGTATCTCTAACACTTGCACCTTTATTTTCTCGGGTCCTGACAACCGATTATTTGATGTCTTTTCATATTAGCACTTTATTTATATTAAAAGTGGGACTGTAACTGTCGAAAACATCTAAGTCAATTTTCATTCTCTTCCAAAGGTATCCATTATAACATATACATGGTATATACATTCTTCAGTATTTGAAATGCAGTCTGTAAATTTTCCTATATGTGCACATATATTTTTAAGTTAAATAAAAACATACCCTTTCCATGATCTTTTCTGCAATGAAATAGCCTGTGAGCAAATTACATTTTCTTTTTACTGTTTACTCAGCACTGTGAAAGAATATATTGACTGCTAAGTTTCTATGCCTTTTACCTCTACAGCATAGGAAAATGGACACGCATCCTTATTAATCTTGAGTATTTTCCTTGTTGTTCTATAAATTTTCACTGCAGCTCTGACCTCTTTCAAATTTATAGGTAAAAAGAATTAAGACATATTTACAGTCATTTCCAAAACAGCTGTGCATCCACATGCTCCTCCTAAGAGTTTTCTCCTCTGTGGGTGTTTCAATCATAAAACCATGTGGCTGACATATAAAAACAAATCCATTTCAATAGCTGAATTTGTTAAAAGGATGACTGGAGCTATTATTACAGTCTATGATGCAGATCTCACTCCCATCAATCTCTTTGTTACTGTCCTTCGGCCATGAGTTGTGCCACTGACTTCATGAAAACTGTACATTTGAAAAAGCATACTATCCCACATGATTTGTTCCCATTTCATTTCTTTACCTGCTGCTGGCGTGTGAAAGACCCTACATAATCTGTAACTTTGTTAATGAGTGAATGGTGTACACCTTGAAACAGCCTAGTTCACCCAGAGCTATGAAATCTCGCTTTCTGGCCTGGGTCCTTTGATACAAGACTGAACAGATGCAGCTCACTGGAGGAATGTAGTCAGTCACACCTTGTAAGCAAGATCGATGGCATTGTGCTTTCTCTGCTGGGCAGAAAACATGTGAAAATGTTTTTTCACACAAAAAATATGCGCTGAAACACACAGGAGAACCCACTGTTGCAAAGATTTTGAATTTTTCTGACTTTCCATAGCTGAGCCACATGAGAATCTTTAGTCCCTGAAATACAAGAAAAAAGGTCCTCTGCCTAGAATTTGTTTTATAGTAATTTCTTAGGTCAGATGTCCAGCTAACTATGTTATGGGCTAATTAGGATTCCTAAACATAAAGAGGATATTTATAATAACTAATGATACAGAATAGAAGAAAAAAAATTGAACTTAATTAGTGGAACAGGGGAAAAGAGCAACAATAAAAAAAGTAACAAAATCAAACGAGCATTACTCTTATTCATTATTCTAAATCTCATGATTGAGAACTGTCTGTTGCTATCAAAAAATAAAGTGAAAAATAAATGGCCTAGAGACAACTGATGTCCCACGCAGCAGACACTTGCATGATATCCAGAGCCACATAGGCTTAGGATGAAAAACAAAGTACCCCAACCAACAAGAGAAGAAAGGTGAGGCCTCTCACATGACAAAGCACTCAGGATGATCTTGCCACTGAGGCCGAGATGGCTGAGACTGAGAAAACTTTACCAGCTTGAAATCAAGGCTACTGTCCTCTATACCATCACTTTACCAAACTAAACCAAGTCTGTGTTTTGAGCACTGATTTCAGAGAATTTAATGTTTTTAATGCTGACACAGAGCCCAGGCTCATGCTTATGCCCAAATCCCACGTTGTTGACATTTGTCAGCATGTTGGCTAATGCCGTGGAGAATGCCAGCTGGCTTGTCAGAATGGATACATGACTGGGAGCTCTTGGTCAAGCTCCTATTCCACTGCACCAAGCAGGAGGAGCACAACAGATCTGTGGACTCACAATTGGGCACAACATGAAAAACAGCATAGCAATACTCACAGTTACATGGGATTAGTTTTGTGTCTAAATGACTGCCCAGAGACAATGTTCCTGAGGAAGGGCCATCACAACTGGCACCAGCTTTTGCTGCTGTAGCTGCAATGTCCGTGTCTTTGCTTTACCTTCACTTTACTTTCAAATGGTTCACCTTGCTCACTGCTGCTGAGAGGATGAAAGAGCAAACTGTGAATGTCAGGAGCTGGTCAGATTACTCCAGATACTGGAGAATGGGCAAGCCTTACTGTGCCACTCGTGCAATTCTTGGAGAAGAAGATGAGCTGAGGACACGGTGTATTACTCTATTATGTAAAGTACCACACTGAAGTGCAACAATTACATCTCAGAATTTAAAAAAAAAAAAAAAATTAGAAGAAAATCTCAGGTTTTTTTAACACAATAAATAATTTTGATAGAGCTAAAGGCAATAAAAATTAGGAAAATGACCATACTTGATTTATAAAATGCCTAAGTGATTTCAGATGGAAATTTACAAACCCATACTTTTAATTCAGTACAGAAAACAGTAAAGAAGCATCTTTGTATAATTACTTCAGTCTTGAATATGTTCTGCCACCAATCCAAAGTTGTACTTGGGTAAATTGCTCATTCTAGAGATTTCTGGTTTCCTGGCAATTAAGCAAGAAAATAATAATTATTTCTACAGTTAACAATTACTGCTACTGTTAATAATTATCATTATGCTCTATCAGTAAAAATCATTCTGATTTAGGCAGAAGCATGGAATTGTCAACAAGACAAAGTTTCGGGAAATGAAATTAGTTTTAGAAAGAAATTTATTTTCTTGTGATCCAATGAAATGGAAAAAGTGTATATGCCAAACTGGTGATTAGGCTATAAAAAGTCTTAACAATAACTAATTCATATGTAATAACATGCATTTATTCATAAGGTTACAAAGCCTGAAAAGTTCTCGGTGTTACAGACTAGATACTTGAGAGTGAACATAAGGCTGTCTGGATCACAGTGTCCTTTTAGTAACTTATGATTAAATCATGCTACAGATAGCAAATAAGGCTTTTATTGCTGGAAAATTATTTCATCTAGCACATAAAATTGCTGGAAAAGTCCTTTCTTAATTACAAATTTTACACAGTTCTTTAGGACTATCATGCAAATGTTTTCTTAGAAGAACAAGCATTGCCAAAATAAATTAGAAATATAAAAATCACAGGTTTATGAGCCTTAAAAAACTATTACATTTTACATTTTTCAGAAATGTATTCTAGGTGTAAGTTAAGGAAATGAAGTGAAAGATCGCACATTCAGATTTGTCAGACAGCTATCATTTGCTTCAGTGTAAGATGATCTTGGGGATAAAAAATAAACTGGGCCACATCAGGGCCACACTCTCTAAACGGCAAGTTGTAAGTCTTGGGGTAAGTCACAAAAATCAGCCTGCCTCAGTACAAATGCTACTCTCCTTTACAGAAGGTTAAGAAATACCTTTCTGCTGTGTTTAAATATGGGACTAAAAAATACATATCTAAGCACCTATGTTCTTCGAAGTAGTAAAGGACTCAGGAAACCATCAGCTTCCCTGTTATACAGCTGAAGTTCATAGAATCCTAGAATGTTAAATAGGGTTAATTCACCTTCAGCTGGTAGAAGTGAGTTAAATAAGAAACCCCTTCTTGGTGTCCTGCAATGTTGCAGGGAACAAAAAAGAAGAGTAACAGAGGTAGTTCGTACAATATCCTATGATATCTTGGAGTGGCTTTAAGGAGGAAAACGACCATTTGTTTATCCCCTGATTTGTTGCTGTTGCTGTCTAGTGTGTTGTAGAGGGCTTCTGGGAATAATGCTGACTTCTGCCAGTTTTATCATTTCTTTTTTAATCTAGTTCCATCACACTTAGTTTTTCAGATATGTTGAAATGATCCTTCTGTCTGCACCTTTTCACAACTTCCCTGAGCTTCCCTATGAATAAAAATAGAACCAGTTGACATTGCGCCATAATTTGCATGAGCTAGTTTTGCCATATTCTGGAGAATTTACATGGGATATGTTCCAAAACACAAGGAGTTGAGAGAAGACATCTCAAGGTCAGCACAAAGAAGGAGGGTGCAGGCAAAGAACTGTAACTAGACTCATCATCATAGTTGCCACTCTTTTCCTCCAACACTGAGCTAGCTCTACTCACATGCTTTGCTGAATCTGTAAGTTAGGAAATAACAAAAATCATTACAAGAAAATGACTACCTTACTCTTGGCAACATAGGAACAGATTGGCTTATTCTAGCTTGGTTTTGGGTAGTCTTCCTTTAGATTGCTATTCATTATATAATTCTAGGATGGAAAAACATTTTAAATCACACCTGCAATAGTGTGCAAGGACCTTTTCTGATTGTTCCTTTGTCCTGGTAATCCCTTGGTCTGGGAATTTCAGGTAAATCCTCCCATCTAACGCACCAAACCTAGAGCTACAGAGCCAGAGCTTCCCCTCATGAAGGATGGAGAGTGTGTCCAGTTATGATCCAAGCAGTAATTCTGGTCAATAAAGTACAAGTGGAGATGTAAACAGCAGCTTCATTTTCCATAGACCCCAGTTAATACCAGGTTCTGGTGCTTTCAAAGACATTTATTTGGCGATTGAGTTTTTGCCTTTTTCTTTTAACTGTTCTTTTTCAGATTAGCATCACACACAATTCGTTTCTTTATTTACTTCATACTGGAGCTGGTAGCAGAAAGGAGGCAGTGTGGTGTGGTAATGGGACCCCTCAAGCAAAAAGTATGATTTCAAGAAACAGATGAGGTTTCCAAATTCTAATATTTTTTACTAATTATTTCCATATCATCTTAATTCTGATAAGCCCTATGGACTGCAGTCTTTAACAGTGGTGTTTTGAGTAGCAAAACAGACTTATGGGAAAATTGCAGGAGCAAAAGTGATTCAAAAGAAAGTGGTAGCTATGGAATTTTTCTGAGATAAGATAGAAAATCACATCAACAGATGACCTGCTGCTAGGGAGAAAAGTTAAAAAAAGAATACCTCTCCTTGAGTTTTCTTTCTTTGTCCAAGTAATTAATGTATTATTGGCCTCAAAAAAATGATTAGGTAACCTTGTCTCTTACTTAGAGCATCCATGCTAATAGTTAACTTAACTTGGAAAAAAGCAACACTTTATATTTCTTTAGCACATTTCACCACAAAAGTACACAGTTTGCAGTCCTTATTGCAACCAATCAGTACAGCAAAATCCTTGCGCACCTTTGAAGGGCAAACGTTTTGGCTAGGGCATAGCAGTTAAGGTTTTATTTGTTTACAGTACGGCATTGTCCCAGCCAAGATCAGGGCTACATTGTGCTAGGCACTATCTAGATTCATAAGGAGCAAGCTGCTTCTCAAAGTACAATAGAAAAGAATGATAGAAAGCTAGAGGGCAAAATGAGAGCTCGGTGAAACCAGGTGTAAAACATAACATTTGTCACATGGGTTCCTCGGGTTCTACCCAACTTGCCATGCTGACATTACAAAAACTGCCACATAACACAAAATTCAGTGATTTCAGGCTATACTCCAAAGGAAGAGGTATAGTATCAACTTAATTGTCCTCCTAAAATGGTGTTGGATATTTATAGTCAGAAACCAGTTGGAGTTTACAAGCAGAGTAAGTGAACTTTCTGGCCTTTTTTTAAGCTGAATGCTGCATTTTTACTTGAAACAGAGCAATCTTAGTCACATGTGTAGGAATTGCACAGTTTCCTCAGACTGAATGCTACTGTGCTGAAACCCTGGCCTGAATTAAAATGAGTTTTGAAGGCAATATTGAAATGGGGATTCTTATATAATGTATATCTCTGGGAATCTGGGTATACATGCGTAATGAATGTAATACAATTTTAATGAGAATTTCATTTTATGACTCAGGATACAAGAAGACATAACTTCTCCTAATATAATTACCTTTGATTAATCTGTGGGAGTTATTAATTTCAGACAAAAGTTTTGCTTTTTCAAATGTCCAGACTAATGAAATTGCTCTTATTAGTTTGAGGGTAGATGATGACACAGATATAATAGACACTGAAACAGAGATGTATTGGACAGCTTACTGGAAATTGAAATTACAGCAAATGAATACTGCACATTGACCCATGAGAACAGAGGCCACTTTTCCAACAAGGATTCTTTTATCTTCTCTCCGTTAGTACTCTTAACATACACACAACACAATCTACTTTGAGCTATTACTAAGCACCTCTCTGAAACACAAAGCGGGAATGAGAAGGAAGGACTATGAAAGGAACAAAAGTATTATACTATTATAATTTATATTCTGTATTCCGAAAGTAGCCAAGGGGGTAAAAGAAAATTGGACTCCATTATATGAGTACTTGTTCAGACTCTCAAGAAAATAATTTGAGCTCGGAAGAATTCAAAATCTTATTTCCAGCAAACCTAACACAAGAATATAAGAAACAATAGCAGGGAATCCAAAAAGAGCTGACGAGGGAGACAGTATTAAGGAAGGATATAGTGACATATTACAATTGTTTAATCTGCTTACAGTCTGTTCTGTTCTACCACACATTCCTTCTTTTGAAAAGGGTACAGAAAGGAAAGCTGCTTGTCTGCCTTTAACTGACAGATATTCCTTGCATGAAGTGGTGCCTCTGGGTTAAGGGGAATCTGTGACCCTTATGAGAGCAACCCAAGAAATGTAGCTGGACTGCAGAGCAGGAGCAGGCCAGTAGTGAACCTGTAGCACAGACAGAGACTGATAAACTTCTGGAGAACAAGAGAGAGAGATTTTTCCATAGACCCAAAGCATCCTACTGCTGTAATGATTGCAGTTCATGTACTGCAAATCACTGCACTGAGACCAAAACTGCAAGAAAGGACCAGACTTGAACAGAGCCTTAGAGGAAGAGGAAGATTCTAATTGTAAAACCTATTATTTCCATTAAATTTTAGCCAAGAAAACTTTGAATTGAAAGTTCCTTTAAAAATTCCACTTTAAAAGCTACTTTTTGCTTATGTTTTCATAAGGCCATCTGTGATGATGAACCTGTTTGGTGTTTGTGGTCCTCTCTCCACCCATCTCAGAGCTCTGACTCACGTCAGGTCCTGGCACACCCATGCTCATATCTAAATCAACTACAAAGGAAACGTGAAGGGCAACAAATAAGAAATAACGAATAAGAATTTCAGAATGTTTGTACCATGCTCCCACTCAATGAATGAGAAATCAAATTAATTCAAGCCAATAATGTATTTCATATGCAGGAGGAGAAAAGTATCTGGTTAGAGGATGAAAGCCCAAACAAAAACATTAATGAATTTGTCTCTGGAAAAAGAGAACTAAGTTCTGAAATCCTCACTTATACAAATCTTGCACTAAATCTCAACAAGTTTTCCTATAAAGATGTAGTAGAAAATCAAATATTATTTTATTGAATTTAGCAGTGGATGAATATTTCTCATTCTGCCAAAATAAGATTATTTACTTGCAAAAGTGGTACTAAAATCAAAGATTATGAAAGATAAATGCTTATACCTAAACAGCAAATACTTTCCCTACATATTCTTACTTTGGGGCACAACCGTTACAAATGTGTTTTCTCTTTCAAGCATTATTTTTCCTCCAACATTTTTACCCTTATCTTTCCACTGCTAGTAAAATCTTTCTCCACTTGAGTCTGCTTTCATGGATGTCCTACATGCAATATAGAGGTGAAGGAAATATATAAGAGTCATGTAGTTGTTTTTTTTTTTTTCCATACTTCATACTGGAAGCTTTCCTTTGAGATCTACCGTCAAAAACACCAGGAGATGTATTTTGGTAGTTTCTTTCTGTAGTTGTATTTTACTTGTTTTTAAGTCAATGATCTTCCAAGTTCTTATGTAGGTGTTTATAAGCCAACTAACTGATAAGTGAATTTCTCCTTACAGTTGCTGGGAAGGGAGCCAAAACATACCTTTACTGAGTTGATGAGTTCTATGCCTTGCCCACCTGACATATCAAAGCTGAGCTTTTGAAGAAATCCATTCACTGTGAGCCTGTAGACTTACACACAACAGTACTGGATCTCTCTTGAATTTGGTTTAATTTCTAGATGCTTTCTGTGACCTCTAGTATTTTTTCAGAACAATGACCGTGAGCCACTGGTCTTTACAAAATAAGTGCAATGCATAACTTTTAACCCAGTCTCTTGAGCTCATTTTGTCTCTGCAGGTAATACACTCTTCAGAATGGGAACTCCAGTCCCTGAATGACAGCACCTGCCTTAGTGGGACTCTATCATTGACTCTAAATGTTTCTATAGGGCAAATAATGAACACAAAAGCCAGATAAGCCCTTTTACCTTAGATGAAAAGGATGAGAAGGTCCTAGGGCCTTGATTTGTACAGTTTTTATAGGCATCTACAATAAAAGATGAAAATAACCATCCTACTTGTAAATTGCAAAGATCTTCCACTTCTAATATTTCCCCAATAAATATGTCACTGTTACCTCCCGACTTTTAATTGTGGATTCTTGTTAAGCATTAAAACAAATACCATCTCTTTACCTAGGCAATTCTATTACCAGTGATTCATGTGTACCTCACAAATTTGTGATAAAGGCAGTTCTGCATTTTCCCTGTCAGCCTAGAAATAAGCATTGTATAGAACAATCCTTCTCTGTTTCTCAAATTACAGCACAATAATTGGTTCATAGCTCCTAGTCACGAATGAATTTCTCTATCTCCCACTTTGTTTTCTTCTCTCTTTCATTTCTATATCTATATCTTCATTTTAAGTTAAGAGTTGAAGAATTATTCAGCAGCACAAACCAATGGTTTTTCTTTCCTGTAAAATTTTCTTTGCCATTTTAGCACACTGTTAAGAGTGCTAGAAAATGTGTGCATTAAAGGCTGTATATACAGGAAGACAAATCTTAAATCTATCTTGCAGAATTTGTGTCTGCTTTTTCACTTTGGAAGACAACAGAATGGCACTTTTGATTCCTGAAAATAGGTGGTGAAAATGAGCTAGGTGGAAGTAGCTGCAAACCACACAGATACTACAATGCTGAAAAGCATGATAAAATGTACTGCCTTGAAAATATCACACTGATAAGGGTGGCCCAAAGGCTTACTGAAGATTATGCCTAATTATAAAGAAGCACTATTCTGTATTAGTGATTCTAATGAGCAATGAAATTAGACAGTGAAGCTCAAATGAAAATGATGATATACATGTAGAAATCTCATTATTCAAATGGTATAGAACATTCAACATAGAAACATGCCTGGCAGTAAGAAGTTTTAATTTATCTTTAAGTTTTTCCTTCAATTTAAAACTTTTTCACATCTTGATTTCTTGAAGACATCCTGAAATGTATAATTGGCACCATACCATCAAATGTGTAATGCCTCTTGTGATAAGAGGTACATAATTTTGTGTCCTACAGTGTCTCTCTGCACCATAAAATTAGCCAAGGATTATGTATTTCAAAGTAAAGGACCGAGCTCCAGCATATCGAAGCCATCTGCTTAACAAACCAGACAGATACTGCCACAGTCACCAAACCACTAGACACTGCCAGCTTTACCTAAAACACAGCATGTCACACTAGTCTGACATTCCCTGTTGTCAAAGGATATGACTTGCATACTGATCCAGCAACCATCTGAGCAGCTTTAAGCACGGAAATAGTTTAGATTGATTTTGTCAACTGGATTGAAATAGAAGAAAAGGCTAAGGGTCTAGGATCAAAGTGTTCTGACTCCAGTTTGCAGAGCTGCTATTCTCAGCAAAGGCCATTCATTTTGCATGCCCGGATTCAGACAAAGCTCTCAAAGATGAAAACATAAAATATGTAACAAATTTATCACTTTCAAAAAAAAGATGTATTATTCTGTCAAGACAGTCATTAACAAGGGTCTGAAATAAAAGCATTGTATTGAAAAGACATTGCCTGGCTTCATTATGACAAGTTTACAGAATTGGTTCTTTCAGTGTTGTCTATATTATAGACTATACAGTGCCAAGGCCTGGAAACAAAATCAGTCCATGCTCATCCATATTGTTTAATGCCATCGTATTCCTGTGGCAGCTAGCATTTTTTCCCCAGACTCATTTTAGAATAGCATCAGCCAGGAACTTTTCCCATTACTTAAGTATACATAAAGTCATCATGTTTGGGAGGAGTAGGGGAAGATGGATAGATGTCTATCCAGATAGACATCCAGATAGATGTGAGCTATGCCAAGCTATCTGACCTCTGAGCCAAAAAGCAGGCCACTGCTTTATCAGTAGGAATGTAGCCTTTCTGCCTGTAATGGGAAGAGTCATACACATGGTCCTGTATCAGATTTAGTGGTACCAACAACCCTGATACCTTGCAAGTGAACCTCACAGCCATCGATGGAAGCTGTAATGTGTAGGAGAGCAGTATCCCTGAGTTAGGGAAACAGTTTGTTTCAAGTTTTCAAGTCAGAGAAAACACAGATTCCTTCCATTTCAAGAAGAAAATACTCCCTGCCTGCAAATCAGAAAAGAGCTAAAGAATTATCATTCTTTATGCATTGCTTCAATACTCCCACATATACTTTGGAAAACAGTGGCACAGTGACTAAGTCCTAAAAAGAACACTTTGCCAGAGCACTGGCTTTCATCTGAAGCACAGAAGCTGGACATTTTATGCCCAGAACAGTTGTGCTGACTGTGCTTTCTATTCTGCAAGCAACTGGTGGTGAACTTCCCATGTTTTAATTTACAAATACCACAGTAGCTTTTGCTCCTGTTTGCTCTGCTGCAAGGTGGAAAAAAAGTAAAACTGTAGAGAAGTACTGCTGAGGAACACAAAGCAACTGGATGCAGAGCCCCCCAAGTCAGGTGAGTACTGAATTTCAGAGACGTTTTTGTAACTCTGAGTGGGCCTGCCTTGTACTGTTAGAGCCTCCTGACATAACATCATGGATTTTATTTTTTCCTTTCTGTACTTCAAGATTTCTTTTTCTGCAGTTAACTTCTCTCATCATGCCAGTAAAATAAAAGCATGGAACTATCGCTATATGCCATATGCTGCCAGTGCTCTTCACGCTCTGTGCATTAAACCATTTAGCCTCATGTCTCTGTTTAGACTAAAAATTCTAAAATTGAGCCAAGGAGACCTTTTACCACTCTGTGTTTGTTGAGTGCTTAGTAAAAGGTAGCCACGTCGTTCATTGGCTGTTAGGCATGACTATAATAAACATAATTAATCATAACAACCTTTTTAGTAGTCCACCAATTACCAGAGATCAGAGGAAAACCTTGCAGGAAATGGGAGAGATGTCTGCCCTGGGATACTTTCTGTGCCATTCTTAGAACAAATTAAGACCAAAAAGAAAATTGTTCATAATGAGATCTAGATGAAAGACTTTGCAGGAAGAAAGTAACTGTACCAGAAACTGGGGGAAGGGTTTCTCCTGGCATCATCACTGCTACAGGCAATTGGTCTTGGCATAATAGTAATTCTGTCTTTTAGATGTTGACAGTAATTTTGGCACAAGAGCAGTCAAAATGGGCTATTGTTAGTGGTGAGCTCTTTCCTCTTTTCCACAATTTGTTTGAAATTGAGATGTATTTCTTTTTCCTTTGTGCTTTCTTACTCTTTCCATCACTCCAAACAACTCTTGTGGTGTTCTTTACCTCCTTCCTACATACTCTATGTCTTCCTCACTTCAGTCTCTCACTCAGCACCCCAAAATCATCACTCACACCCCCACACGACACGCAGCCATCCTCCCCTCCACTTTTTTCTCACAAAAGCTCATGTATGCCTGCTCTGTGTATGGTGTTTCCAGGTGGTGATTAATAAGAGCTCTAGCTGGAGCTAAGAGCTGTGATGAGTGTCTCTATAATAACAAACATTAGCGCAGGCGAAGGAGCGAGAAGCAGGCATATCTCTTCCCCAGGCTGCAGACACACATAGTATTTCATAGCAACTGATTTAAAGAATGGAGTTCCTGGCCCTCATTTCAGGAGGAGCCTCCTAAAGGTCTGGTTAGCTTCTGAGGATGATGATAAACTACTGAAGAAGTAGCAGGCCCACAGGACCTCTCCTGCTTGGTTATCAAGTTAACTCTATAGAGATTAAAGGTTTTTTCTTACTCTCTGTTCAAACAACACAAAAGAAAAGCTGTAAATGTTTCTGCCTCTAATAGTGGGACTTCCCACTTTCTTGTCTCAGCTTTGCACTAGAGAACCCGTGGGGCTGTGTCCCGAGAGTGTGCAGAGTTCTGTTGTAGCAGGACCTACACATTAGCTTGAACCAAGAGACCTGCCACAAACATCCTCCCCTGGTGATCTCATTCAATGCATCTGCTTGCATTTCAGCCTCTCAGGCAGAAATCGTTTAGTCCTATCACAATGTGCTTTGAGGAAAACTGAGAAGTGTGCAAACAGAACAAGTGACATTTAATCTCTACTTCTGTGCTTTTAACCGCGAAGCTTGACAACAGACCATGACTGGATAATGATACAGGGAGGATTATTGGAGAGGCAAAGTGCAAAGAAAGATGTCAAAAGGAAAAAAAAAAACAACCAACCAACTGTGATCCAAAGTAGATATCCATTAGAGCTAATTTGATGCTGAGCTGGGGAGGAAAATTTTAAAATGTTGTGGGGCAACTGCAAGGGAACAGCTGAGATTATGCACCATGAAGAAAAGTTTTCTTAGAGTTGCACTGATAATAATGACTGATATTAAAAGTCCTGACATCAAGAGGCTTTTTCCATGTAAATGTTATAGACTCTAACAGGACAAAACCCCACAAAAAACAGGACAAGGTATTTTAGAATCTAACTTGCACATAAAAAGTATTTTAAATTTACATGTCATAAATATTTATTTACATGTCATAAATATTTGTCCCTGCCATCAGAACAGTGACAAGGATACGCTAAACCAGTTCCACTGTAGACAGCAGGGTGCTTAACAAATGGCCAGACTCCATGGGATGGCTGATATCCCATCCAACCTGTACACAAATGAAGACGGAATGTGACCCAAAGCACCAGCCGTTGTTCTGGATGGCCTTAATTTGACTACATTAGATCCTCTCACATCATTCCTAACCTTGTTTTCCTTCATCTAAATTTGTCATATGTTATTGGACTCTGTTATCTTCTCAGTTTGTTCTCTTCTAGCTAACCCTTGTGTCTGCTCCTTTTCTTCCCCCACTTGTACTCACTGCTGACTACGGGACATGGATTTGAGATAAATGAGGAGTGAGAAGAGATCAGAATCTATTGTGCTCATTAAAGAAACCTTCTGAGTGCTTTGCTCTTCAAGCAAATAGTGTATAACAAGCAGTCTGCTGAAAGATGAAGATCCAGGTTAATAAAAGACCTTGTGCTGTTTTGAGAACAGTCAGCAAGATGATGAGTCATTGCTTTAGCCTCATATCAAGGGACATGTGGGTTAGTCTTCATTCTTATCTCACAAATCACATGCACACACACAGCTCTACCCAGGCTGATCCTTAGGACAGAGTAGGAATCAAATTACATCTTTTTGGCAGAAGAGAGTTATGAGATCATAGGGTCCTGGCCTTATTATCCCAAATGTCGTGTCATTTACTAATATGAACGTTTCAGGATCCATTCTGATTGCATATTTGTTCTACTCCTAATAATCTCATTAAGAAGCGATTGTAGTAGAAATCTTCCTGGAAGCTTGGGGGTCAGGCTCTCTCAACATATGTACACATGAGCTTCAGCCGTAGAGGTCTGGGATTTCTCTGATTTCTGGTCTTGAGCTCCCTGAAAACCTTCCCTTGTTACGAGCTCTCCAGCCTTCTAGCAGCAAGATACTTGCTGTAACAAGAAAATTTCTGCAGCCTCTGCAAAGAAGACATGGCCTCCTAGGGAGGAGGAGAAAGTGAAATTTGGGAACATCAGGACATATCCAGAGAACTATGCAAGATCTTTTTTTTAAACACCAGTCCTATTTTGTCAGCCATTCGAGGCCTGGATGTATCGAGAAATGAGTCACCACCTCACTTAAAACACTTTGGCCCATTCCCTAGGATGTCACTGTGGAATTGTTTACCTGGTTCAGAAGTCGTAGTTCAAGTCTGAAAAGCATGGTCTGCACTGAATAATTCCCTTGCCAAGGAATATGCTGGACAAATATCCTGCCTTAGAATGCTTTTCTCGTGATGACATTTGAGAGGTATTTTAGAGTCTAAAGTCATATTTCTACAGCTTTTATTTAGACACATTTCAATTCAAAATCTGAATGTGATAGAAACATTCGTTTCTAGGCAGATACTTCCAAAGCTGAACTTCAGCTCAGCTGGAACATTTAGCTTTTCCCCACTGAGTTATATGATCTTTTTAATGGAAATGTCATCTCCACCTTAATTATTGCAGTACAAGAAGAAGATGTTATAATATTCATGACAGCAAGTAAAAAATAGTTAGATGCAATATATGGGAATATCTATTTTCTAAGACTATTGATCTCTGCAGTAGAGGTTTTTGGAAACCTCTAGATCTGGAATTTTTAAGACTGAACTTCAAAAAAAAAAAAAAAGAAAAAGAAAAAAAAAAAAAGAAAGAAAAGAGAGAAAAGGCAAAGCCCTATTTAAGAGTCCAGTCTGAGACAATTCAATCAGAAGCGATATTTTTTCTTAGCATTTATCAGAATTGGGCAGCAAAACCTCCAAATCTCTTCCTTGGAAGTTGAACCCTGTTTTCATAAGTTCCTCCTTTCACTCCAGTGTATCTCTTTGGAGAAGAAACATCCACTGTTAGGGATATCAAAGCTTAAATTATTTTTGTTTATTATACCCTGTTTCCCTTAGAGACAAAGGCAGATAATGTTACTGAACATGAGATGACTTGAAATAGAATCCCAATGCTTATGAACCTTTCTTTATTCTTATAGGACAAATATTAGCTTTTATAGTATGCAATTCTGAATCCTTTGAACGTCGCTACATTTTTTCCTTATGTGTGGCATAATTTTTTCTTCTTGTATAGTGAGTTCAGCTTTTCTAATCTACCTTTCCTTTCTCATTTCAGCTTTTAACATCATTATTACACTTCCCCTCAGTCTTCTGTAGACAAAACAAACTCATGTACGAAACTTTCCAGATCTTAGTTTAGTTTGGTTTGAAAATAGGTCGGTTTTCTTATGTGTGTGTGTTTTTTTTAAGTGTCCCTCACCTCCTCAGAAATCATCCAGAAGCAGCTAATAAAATTGCCCTACAATGAAATCACCCTGTGAAATTGCTTGAGAATAAACTTTTTACATTAAATTCCATTGTTGTAGAAGGATTCTAGCTTCATAACTGTTTTGACTTAAACTCGTTTGCAATCTGAGCATTTAAAAGAAATTATTAAAAAGAGAGTAGTGTATAGAAAAGGAAGGGAAAACAGCATTAAGGATCTACATTAATAGAGTCATCTGACCACAGCAAAAGAAAAGCTGTTCCTACTTTTCTTACAGTTTTATTAATCAATTATTTCAATAAGCTATATCAGGAGCAGTATATTGAATCCTTTATTTAAAAAGTACCACAGAGAAACACCATTACATTAAATGACAGAAAAATTCTCACAAACAAATATTAAAATCCAGTGTTGATGAATTATTATTTCCCATGCACGTATTGTCTATGTTTACTTACCTCTACTTCAGCGTACAGTCCCTCCACACAGAGTTTAATAGGCAAGTTTTGATTGGACATGACTTATATAATTTGTTTCTTGTTTACTCTTTCAGTTTTCCTAATTGTTAGCTTTTTCATAACGTTTCCAGTTTTAGAAAAGCTCCATGCTCTCCACTGGAGAAATTTAAGATCTTTAAGAGTGACTTTAAATTTGTTAGCTATAAGCTTGCTTCTCAGTCACCTTTCATGAACACTTTAGGAGCAGTCCATCAGACAATGCTCCTCACACCGTCTAGTGTACACAGCTCATCAGACCAAAATAGTAGGTCATAAATGGTTGAAACTGAATAGTCAGCACTTATGAAAAAGTTGGAATTCTTTTTTTTTTTTTAAGGAATTTTCAAACAGCTGCTGGCAAATGCATCACCTAAAATCTGATCTTACATAAGGAGGCAGAAAGTAAAATATTTTTTCTGATTTCCTGTTTTCTTCGTGCTTTAAACAACACTTCACCATGTGTTTGCACCATGAGAGCATCCCAGGTCAGCAATCTTTTGCCTAGTGTATGGAATGAAAAAAGAAAAAATTAAATTCTAGCCCAGATTTGACACAGGTATAACGCAAACTGCAGCAGGTATGTGTTCTGAAAAGATAAAGCAGGCAACAGGAGAGATGGCAGAACTGAATAATGGTGAATAGTCAGTACTCTGTGCTGTCTGCTGGTAATTTGATTTCCCCTCTTGTCTGAGCAGATCTTCCAGCATTTCTAAAGAATAACAAAACAGGATCAGAAGAACTGAAGAAGTTGTCTGCAGATTTTTTAAAAAGGTATTTTTAGAGCCTATAATTCACATAGAAACAGAGTATAGGTCATACACATAAATATGAATGTAATAGGGCATGAATACTTTTACATATGATTCACAGAGCATTCTATACTTGTGCACAGCATCTGTAGACACAAATGTATCATGTGCAGAGTTATACAGAGACTAAACTGTATAATGTACTTTGCCTAACACCAAAGATAAAGAACTCAAGGAAAGGAGGTGTTCCTGTCACTTCTCTCTCTGCAACCCCAATTTGTTGTGTGATACATTCATTTAGAGCCAGGTTTATGTTGACACACACTTTGGCTGTTTTTTTGGGCGGGTACTTTTTTTGCATTTTATTGGTGAGTAGCATACAGTTTTGGCCGTGCTTATACCCCCTGGACTATAAGTGTCAAACCTGCTTGTTTCTGCTTGAAATGCTGACAAACTGAATCATGATGAGCCACCCTCAGGAATTTCATTGCCTGGGTCTTGATGACTGCTGGTGACATTCAAACATTGACTCTAGCAATAGGTGCTCAAATGGTTTTAAATCTCTAACACTTCCTCCTTTCTCACTTGAAACAAAAATGATCAGCTGAACTTTTAGTTCAGAGATAATCAATAGGAATCAAGCAGAAGGAAGGAGGCTATGGCAGAGTGGATGGATACTTCAAAAGAGGCAAAGTCAATAATCTTATCTTTTCCTCACACTGCAAAAAGACCAATGTGCATCACAGATATCAAAGTATTCTCCCTTATGAATTAGTATCTCCTACAGTGTAGCTCTTCATATATTTACTTGCTGGATAATATTTTCAGTCATACTTGTTTAGCCTTTGGAAGCATGTACCTGCTTTGTGATATTCAACATTTCCTGAAAATATTCAGATGATGTTTTGGGCACTCTCACTGAAAAGAGAGCTCTCCAAAACTGCCGAGAATTTTGAAGAATGTGTTATGTGTAAAAAAATCCAGATAAACTGCTCCTGCTCTTTATTGTCAAAGTGGCACATTTCTTGGGTGTAAAATCTATTCTTTCATGTCAGGGTGTTGTCAAGATCCCTTTCCTACTGTACAAAGAAATCGATCTGTGAGAACTATTAACATGACCCTTTTCCTCCCTGTTCAGGTATGATCATGTTTGCCATATGTACAGAGGTAAGAAACAGCAGCCTTCAGAGGTTTCCCCAGGCCAAAGTTCTTCCTGCACTGAAGGCATTAGTGAAGCTCTCTTGTGAAATCTCAGGAAGTACAAAAAAGATGTAGACCAGAATAGATAATGCACAGATTTGCCATGCTCAGGATGACAGAACCTCTTTTCTCATCTGCTATCTGTCCAGGAAGAATATTTTTAAACTACCTACTTTTGACAGTGATGTTTATTGATATTTCTTTCCTGTTGCTGTGGAAGCAGACTACAAGCACTCTTAGTCTCCCAAATGCTGCTGAAATATGAGTTATCATTGCACTGCTCCCTTCCATGGCCCCTAGAGTCTTAAAGTTTAAATTCTGGCAGAGAGATGAAAGACAGATAAATGGGACCTAAATTTAAACCTGAATGCATCTACATATTAGTTATGGGGTTGTTTTCATGGTACCACTGTGGTACAGAAAAGAGAAGCCTTTCTTAGTATACCTTCTGTTTGGATACACTTGGACTATATGTGCCTGACTCTACCATTTTCTAGTTTCTTTTGGTGTTCAGGTATGAATTATCAACCATCTATTCATGAGGATTCAAATTAAAGGACAGAGGTAAGTCAAGGGAATGACCTACAAAAGAAAAGGTCATATGTCCCCCAGAAAACATCTTTTTAGTGCTAGACAATAGAATATATAGTACTGGAGAAGAGAAAAGAATGGTGTTAACATGGTTTCCAGATTTGTCTGAACTTGATTGTCTTCTGTATTTTAACCATGCTGTGGACTTTTAACATATGTAGCTGGACATGTAGTGAAGTTCACAATACTACAAATGTAAATGGAGAATCTGCTTCTTGACACCCTCCTAAGGCCTGCCTCTTCTTGCTTTTCAAACAATCCAAATATCTCCTCCTATTATTTTTACTCACTTTTATTCTGTTTGAAACAAGGAGTCTTTAGAAAAATAGCCAGTTCCTTCCTACTTAACCATGTTGGCCCACCCTTTTCCTGTGGTTCTGTAGGGGACTACATTAGGAAGTTAAAAAATGTCTTTCTGGGTGCCCTGCACTCCACCCAGAGCTCAATCTGCAGAATGGGAGGTACAGACCTTCCACCAGCAAGACGTGAGGCAATGACAAAATTTCTGCAAGGAACAGCACAAAAACTGGGAGATCCATGGTTAATTTTGAGTAGAGATAACATGAAAGTGTAGGAACTGCTATATTACGTCAGACTAAAGGTCTGTCTGGGTCAGTATTCTCTATCCAGCAGTGGCCAAGAGATGTAGAGACACGCTGGGAAAACATATTCCTCAGGATACCTTTGTCCAGCTGTTTGCTAAAGTTAACTTCTAACATTTACATCAGCAAAGATTTTCCAATTGGAAAAAGCAGTTTACTTTAGTCTGTTTCTTTAATCTTCTGTTTTCACTCGATGCCTCCTACATCACCCACAGTGAACAGTCGTTCCCTATTCATCTTCTCCTGTCACTCATGAATTTACAGACTGTTATCATACTTTCTTTAAGTCGTCTGTCTTCCAGCCTGAAGTACTGTGGCAAGATCCTCTCTGTAAGCTACATAAGTATTATCACTACATGGGCCCAGACAAACAGGCCTTGCAGAGAAATATAGTACTGCACTAAATGGTGAGATTCGCTTCAAACCATGGTGACATGCACTCAGCTGGTCGGAAGGCAGGCTGAGGCTGCAGCAGCAGGTGGTGCAGCCCAACAGCATCCAGGCTAGGACTTCACTTGTTTCCTTTTTTTACCAGTCTATTTTCAATCTATCGCCAATCAGGGTGTGAGGGTTTAGACAAACTCTGCTGTTTAAGGCAAACTCTGTTCTAATCTCTCACATGCTGTGGTTCATTAGTGGTTGGGTTCTCTCTTGGTAAACATTGGCATGGTACAACAACGCCTGACAGCCCCAGGGGCTGTGAGAGCTCTCCCTGGGGTGGCAGGGCAGAAAGGGCAAAACACAGCACAGGCCAAGGAGGAGGCCCTGTGCCAGAGGGAAGCAGCAGAGGGGCCCCAGGCCTGAGGAGGAGGAGGGCAGGAGGGGCTCCAGGCCTGCAGCAAGAATTCCCCTGCAGCCCTGCAGAGCCCACCTGGAGCAGATCTCCACCCCGCAGCCCGGGGAGGGCCCATGTTGCAGCAGGGGGCATTTCCTGAAGGAGCTGTGGCTGGGGGGAGCCCCACGGCAGCAGGGGGTTCCTGAAGGGCTGCAGCCCAGGGCAGAGCCCTGCTGGAGCAGGGCAGAGTGTGAAGAGGAAGGAGCGGCTGAGAGGGGCTGGGCTGGGCTGAGCACAGCCCCCATCCCATTCACTACACTGCAGAGGAAGAGGGTCTAGAGGGGAAGGGGAGACGTCGGGCCTGCAAAGGAGGTTTTGGGGGTTTTTTTTGGTATGCACTTGAGTTAAAGATACTTGTATTTGTCTTTGGAGTTGTTAGTGTATGACTTCATCCCCTTGTCTGTGGATGGACACAGCATCTCCCATCTGCTCTGATCAGAGCTGTGCAGTTTCCCACTGCCTCTTTATTGAAGGCAAGGACTATCAAGCATGACAATGCTCCAGAGATGTTCAAATCCATTTAAAACACTGGTTGTATTACTTTCAATTTTCTTTTCATAATAAAAGTCAGACAGTATACATAGGTTGTTCCAAAAGTAATGCCTCCTGTTTATTTCCATGGAAAGCACAACAGATAGAAAGAGTACAATAACACTGTTTGATAGAGCAAATTCTCATCTACAAAACACTATTTCTCAACATCGTCACGACCATTAGCTATGCATTTTCATCAACAATGAACAAGAGCATGAATGCCGTGCTCGTAAATATCTGCACCAGTGGAGGTGACCACTGTCACTGTCACCCTCGCTGAAACACACCACCACCCCTCACTGTGCCAGCATCCACTATTTTGTCTCCATAAACATTCAGCAAGCATTGATGAATGTCAATGGATGCCATTTTTTCCACATGGAGGAATTCAATTTCACACTTTTGCTTCATAAGCACTTCCATGTCAGATGCCATTTGGTCAGACTGCCCCTCTGCTGCCATCTGTTGCACGGCAACAAAATGGGACAGAATATTGGTGGGAAGGTTCAGCCTCTACTGCCATCCCACCAACATCCGCCTCTGATGTTGTGGGTTGACACAATAAAATAAGAGGCATTACTTTCAGAGCAGCCCTCATACATTCTCTGAGTAAATAAGCCAATAACAACAACAAACATCAACAAAAATTAAAAATGAATGGGGAAAAAAAAAAAGAAAACAAGCATGTGAAAGATAATTCTTATGCTCCTTAGTGCACTTCTTGGAGGTACTCAAGAAGGGGAATGGTCTGGATGTGGTGGCCAACACGTCTGCTCTCAGCAGACGAAAAGTGAGATTATAATAACCCCTACTGATGTATAGTCAAGGGAGTGAGGTGCCGTGGAGTACGATTCATGATCCTTCTGTTGTATGAGTGACAAATGATTGATAATACTGTGGAAGGAGAGATCAGTCCTCGTTTATGAAATGTGGAAAGATCTCAGCACATGATAAGAAGGCAGCAGCTTATGTGTGAGTATTACTTTACAGTGCAGATCTTCTAAACACCAGCTATTCTTCCCTTAGGGCATTTTACACAGTAAATGCTCTATTTTCTAGGGCATTCAGCATCCTCTTCTTTTCCCTGATGCTTCTATGTGTTCAGGGTATTAAATATCATGTCAGAATGGACCTTCAGTAGGGCATACATATTTTAGCAGGGATTTTCAATAATTCACAGGATCAGACCCTAAATACGTATGATATAAGATGGGGAGTTTTCCAGTCTCTTCCCCATGTAATTTCAAATGCAAAGAGCCTTTGGTTTCCGTGTCTTAGCACTGTTCCAATCTCCAAGCCGTATGAAATGCTTGGCTAATTGGTCTGATAGAGGAAAGGAGGATTTTTGCGTTTGATAAATTAATCAGTAAGCACTGCTGTACATTTCCCACTAAAATCCTTAATTAGACATAAAATGGCAAAGAATGGGATTCTTTCTATATTTTTAGCCAGGAGTTTATTTTTTAATTGAAGGGGTGACTTTTGATCCTCCATTAGCAAGGACAGAAGAAAGCCTTTCAAATGGAAGCAGCACCCCAGCTGTTGCTTAGCGTCTAAGAGGTTCAGCATTTCCCTTCCTTGAATCCCAGGAGCCTATTGATACTTAGCATAAACACACTAAAAGGATCAAATTGACATTCACACAAACCAGAGTCCGCGAAATCGCAAAAGCTTTTAATCCCAGCCTCTGTGTAAAAGGATAGCTTCTAATTAGCAGTCTAGACTAATCATCAATGCTTAACTTATAAAAATGAAGCTATCAATAAAGAAAGCAAAATCTGAAATGCTGGACATAAGCTGGAAGATCATTTAGTCATTCAGTGTCCATTTCTTCCTTGCTCAGTTTTTCAGTGTTTCCAGAGCTTTTGTAACCAGCTAAGACAGAAAAATCTCCAAGGCTCCATTGGTTTCATAGGGGGAAAAAAATAAAAAAATAAAAAAAAGAAGAAAGAAAAAAAAAGTACATAGGAAAAAAAAGAAAGAAGAAAAAGGCAACCAGGGCAACAGCCAGGGCAAATGAGGATATCCTGTAAGAATCCTCTATAGGTCTTTACTCTGCCTTGTACTTCTCTGATGGAGCTAACACTTAGCTGGACCCTTAGGCAATGTTATAGGGCAGCTGCAAGTCAAGGTGAAATGCCACTTATATTCTTTCATTAACCCTCCCGGGCTTGTCATTAAATATGGCAGGCTTAGCATTTTTCACTTCAGATGAAAAAGCACTGCTAATCCCAGGAGGCAGAACTTTTTCGATGCCTAAATTGATGAACAAGACAAGGTCAGCAATTTTCAGTTTATTGACAGAACTCTATTTACCTTTAGAAGTATTGAAATGGTATTTCAGATGCCCTAGAGCAGAACTGTGACCAAAACAAGAAGAGAGAGGTTTATGAGGACCATTGGCATTATGCTACCTGAAATATTATGAGCAGCTTTTGTTTAACTTGCCAGAATAGAAGGATATATTTTGTGAATAGAAAATGTTTTCATAAGAAAAGAACTTTAATAAATGTGATGGCACACGATAGACGGAGACAAACACAGAGACGCAGAACAATAGAGAAAGAGCAGAAGCTGCAGCCAACCAACCGTTTAGAGTTAAATATAGGTTTAGAAGCAAAAAATGCGTGTGGGCTTTCTGCTTTGTTTGAGGTTTGTTTGCTTAGGAATGATTATCATTACCAGGCTGGCTATCTGATCCAGATTTCAGCGAGAAAAACAGAGCTGACCATTTGAAATCTGTCAGTCACTGTAGCAATTCAGTAATGACAGTTGCAGAAAGCTGCAGCTGAGCTCCGTTTTTGTTTATAAAGCTAAATGACCTAAGTTATTTCATAATGAATAATAATAATAATAATAAAACATGTTTCTGAGGGAGCCAGGATACATTTCATAAGAACTGGATTTTCTCCTTTAACCATTGCTAGGATATGCTTGCCGAAAAAGATGGATTTTCCATGAAATCTCTGCCTTCAGCCAGAAAAATAGCTTTTTTTAAGCAAATGCAGATTACCTGAAAGAAAGCCAAAATAAGAAATTAAGAAAAATCACCAAATGTTGCTAATAAAGTGTAAAAGAGCTAATTAAAACCTAGAGCCCACAGAATTTAGTTCAACACACTAAATCAGTGGCAGACAGCTCTCATCTTTGTAGAACAGTTCCAGCCATACAGCTGGAGCTGCATCTCTGCCACTTGGGCTGCTTGGTAAACTGACCCTCAACATCTTTTAAAACTGCCCTGGTTTCACTGCAAGTGAGCTAATTTCTACCAGCTTGTTTAAGGGAGGAATACACCATTGTTCCTAAGGAAGAATGAATTTAACTATATGTACCACGTTTTCCTTCATACAATGTATGTAGTTTCTTTGGAGGAAAGGAGAGCTGGGAGCCCACTGCATGATTAAGCTAACTGCCTCTTTCTGTTGTCCTGGAGGCACCCTGACTTTCCTACCAGAAACCATCTGGTTACAAACCCATGAAATAGGTGGCATCTCTGCCCTCATAGTTGCTACATTCTGATTCAGTCCCACTATCAGGTTGCCTGGAAAGATCTCCTTGGTGTCAACAAAGAAAGCAAAACCCAAGATGTTGGGGAAGATGACTGGGTTCACATCTGTCATGGCTGAAGGGTGGTACCAGTACTACTCTTCCATATCTCACAATGGATCAACTTCCTTAACTGGGGTTTGGAATGAGTACGGCTGTACCCCTTATTCTTACATCTATTATAAGTTTTCTTAAAGTCACTGAAATGTTTAGAGAGAAGAAGATCCATTTTGATGGGTCTGGTGAAGCTTTGGAAAGGCAAAGATGCTCAGAACAAAGAGTTCAGGACTTCATTTGTGAAATGTGGGTATTATGTACCCAATGAGCCAGACAACCCTAGGGGCATTGCAATTTTTCCTATGCTGCCTTTCAAAGACCTTGTCTGGTGCTGAAGTGATGTGCACATATGGAAAGAAGTAGCTAGCAATTAATCTCAGATAAATTTCTGAGTAGGAAAACATTACTTTTATCCTTTAAGACCAAGGAAGTAAGTGATAAAAACTGAATTTATGAGTGATCCTTCCAAGCAAAATTCTTGTATCCTTGTCCATCAAAATCTAATTTGTGATTTTTAAAAACATTGTCAACTCTTGTAAGGGACCAGCATCTGCTTTGTGTGCTGTGAGCAGGGAGTAGCTAGAATTTTGTTGATGATGCTTGGGTTACCTAATAAGGCTTTTTCTTATGTCAATGATTCATGTCATCTTAACTAAATTCTCATTCAATTTATCCCAGAGTACATCTGTGGGATTAGCAAGCCCATGTTTTTTTCATGATATCTTTCACACATGTATTTACCAGCCTGCTGGCTGCAAATTTAACTTGGCACTGCAACTGTTAGCCGCCAAGCAATGCTCTCACGAATACAAGAAAATGTGACCTCTTTCCTCAATCCTCTCCTTACCATTTCAAACTACATTCCTCGTTCCTACAAGCAGACCCCTGGGTAGGGAATGCAGGAGGTTGCAACCGTGGCGCCTATAGGCACAACTTCTATTCACAGGGATAGCAGGTGAAAGACACAGCATCTAACAGATGTATTGACATATGCAAACCACTGACACCCCAGTCAGTGACAGAGCTTCATCTCCCTCCAGCTCACAGTCACTGTTACCCTCACCTCAACTTCCAGGTGTCTTACGCACTGGGCTTCTTTGGATGTGTTGATGTGGCTACATAATGTTGTATGTAAATTTTGGTTCTATGCAAATTGATTATGGTATGCAAATCAATGCATTAAATAACTAGCATAAAATAACACATACAGAGATGTGCATAACTTGGCAGCTATAAATCTGGAATCGTTCCACTGACGTCAATGGTTTCACTTCAGATAGGCTCCAGTACGAAAGGTATTGAAATCTGGCCGTATGATATTTTGAGTCTAAACACAAATGCAGGAGTGAGTTGTGATCCAAAAGAGAAAATGAATTATTTCAAAGGTTTAGTTATTATTAATGTGCTTTTTTTTTTTTTGTTATGCCCTTGGGTTTGTGCAAATACAATGCAAAAGTGGATTGCAGAACATATTTAATCTCAACTAAGTTGACGTTGGTCAAAAATACAGAAACTGTGGTTTGTCAGATCTCCAGGCTATCTGTATCTGATCCACTTCAGACCTGATCGTATAATAGTGTCTTTTTTGAAATATCCTGAGAAAATAATTTATACCAAGAAGCTTCCAAAGGCAAATACAGTGTTTCAAATCAATTTAGAATGAGAAAATGAGTATAGATAGTTCAGTGCTACATGCCAGGTATTTTTGATCCCGGACTGGGTGCTTAGAAGCATAAGTACCGTCCTGTCTAACCACCCCCTGACAAGGATCTGCTGTTATCTTATGCAAGAAAAGCAGAACGTGATAAAGGTTAATGCTACACATGGCAGAATTACAATACTGAGCAGGGACCCTGGTTGTTGACTGCCTCAAGTACTGTGCAGTCATTTACACATTTGTAAATGTCATTTTCACACGGCAGAATTTCCACCCACTTTTGCCTGAATGTAAATGATTTCAGGAGATGTCAAGCATTGAGTGTTCTCACAGCTGCCCCCAACATCCCACTGTTCAAAGCCAGGGCTTTAAAACAATCCTTGAAACAAAATATATCTGTTTGTGCTTCTAAGCCTTCGTGGTCAGTGGTGGGGCTAAGCTCAGATTCACCAGGATGTTGAACTGCAAGACATGTGAACTGACAACAAGGAGATTCAGCAAAGCCAGTTAATGAGAGACTTTGGAAGAGTCTGCTCCTGCTGTCTGTTCGATCTGTTCAACTCACCTTAAATTCTGCTGCATTTTGCATGACAGAAAGCTACAGGAAGTTTTTGTGATATGAAGAAGCTTCCAGATTTCTGATTGGTTAATTGAACTAGCATCTGAGATAATATATATAAATACAGAAAAAGTCCAAACTGCATGAACGTCAATGTCAGTCCATGCATACTCTTTACCAAGTGTATACAACATTCGTATCAGTATGTTTCAGTATTTCCTTTTTTGTGTGTGCGTGCATCGTTAAAATAATGAAATATTTGTGTTTGTGTTTCTATAACTAACTTCAACTTCCAAGATGAGACCCTCTTATTATAACTATCACTTTGTGAATGTTTTGAGTTTGTTTGGGTTTTTCTTTTTTAATCATAACAATCTCCCTGCAGACCTGAATTGACATCAATTTACTACTGTCTTGACATCTTAAAGTTGTTTCTTATGAAATTTGCATCGCTGTCATTTTGTTTCAAGCTGATATTGTGACAATGTCTCCCTGGATTTATACTGACAATTTATTCTCATTTTGACATAATGCCATCTCTACAACCCTTCACTAGCATCTATCATAAGTCTGTAGATTTCAATGAAAAACGGTTTCATTCTGTAAACTATGGTAACAAACTGAGCTTCCTTGGGAGCTACATTTCTGACCTCAATATCTAGTTATAGATTGCACTGAAATGTTCATAGAAATATCAAAAGTTTCTGCTGCTTTAGGCAGCTCTTTTGTACTTACCAAATAAAGAAATTAAACAAAAGCATATCTTGAAAATTAAAATAATGGTCATTTAGAAGGTGCAAATGGATATTTGAAACAACAGCATCAAACAGAACTAGGGAGTGTTGGTGACATTGCCATGAACTGCTGAGACTGCGGGTTCTCTTGTGCTTAGCTAGCATGGACACTTTTTGGGATTGACATCCAGGCTGTTCCCAGCCATCTCCTAGGAAAACACGGAGTCCTCAGTTACTATTTATTAATATGCTGTTGCCACCTTTTTAAATGCCCAAACTGACAATAGTTGAGCTCTTTGGGGAAACAAGGTGAGGAAAGATCCCAGGAAAGTTCCTTTGTGGCAGCTATACCTTTGGACCTGGTTTATTTATTATTAAGAGGCAAACAGGAGAGTGTGTAGTATCATAAATTCCTTTTGACCCTTCTTGAAGTAAAGTCATGGTGTGGCATAGCGCAAATCCCCAAGGATGTGTTTCCAAATCATAAAGCAAATTCCCAGCTGTGGTTGTTGAATATTCCTAGGATTATCCATGATCCTGACAGAGTGGCATGTGCACGTGATTTTGCAAAAGCTGTATCTTGTCAGAATACAGCTGAGGCTTAATGAGGGTTTTGCAGCAGTAACATCATTTATATGTTCTGGTATAAATTGTTCAACTCCTAAGGAACTTCATATCTGGTAAACAGCACTCCAGGTACAGAGAAATGGATCTTTCAGCTGCAAAGATAACTCATTTTAATGAATCAGCCCATCAATACCAATTAATGGTGATGATTTGCTTTCACCAATTGGTCTCACTCGCAGCGTCTAGGCAGACACTATACTTCTAGGTTTAGCCAAAATAAGAGCACAGAACTGAAGCATCCACACATGTGGGAGGTTATTTATTCAGTCCTAGTTACATAAAGAAGAGTGTGATGTGATTGCCTAAGCAATCATGTAGTCATGTGTCATTTGAAAAGACCCTCAGCTCATGCTCCAGAAGCGCTCAGGTCTCCTACAGGTCTTGTTGTCAGACCTGTCAGGCTCCTGTGGGTGTTTAGATACTGCAGCAGTAGATCTCTATCTCCAGGAAAGCAGATAAAGCTTTAAGTGTGACAAGATCAGGGCAGGAGGCACTTTAACAGCAGCACAAGTAAAGAGACAACTGGGAAGATGGTGTGTAAAACCGATGAGAAAAGTTTATCTTAAAACTCTTCAAAACAAAAATGATGAGTCTAATGAAAGCTTAACTGAAACTTTTACATTTACAATGGGCTTAATTTTGAACTTCAGCTCCAAAATTAAAAGGGGAACCTGAAGCTTGAAACAACATAGACAGAAACTATTCACAAGGGTTGTACAAAATGTGGATAAGCAGTGTCAGTTCCCATTGATGGTTTGAATGAGGAAAAACATATATAAGCCAACCAGAAAAGTGTCACCTAAATCATTAGCCATTCACTGGGTATTCTTTTTGTACCCTTCCAATACCAAAATTAATTGCTGCTGTTAGAATTATCTCTGCATATTTTTGTTATCATCCGGTCTGCCTTTGGCTTCAGCAGAGTTCCTGGCCTCAGCAATATCACCATATCATGTGGCAGTGAACTGCTTGGTCTAATTACATGTTGTCTGTCGGATTGGAACGTCTCTGTCAGTTATCCTTGTCTAAAATAGAAACACCACCACTGGAGACAGCACTCTCTGTTGCATTAAGCATAGCAATGAGCACCTATATTAGTCTTTAACCCTCCCATATGGTTTTAGTAAGTGGAAGTTTTGAAACATTTATACACCCAGTTCTAGGTTCTGATCTTTTGTAGCCAGACACAGGTGAGGGCTGGTCTAATATTTCCCACAGAAGTTCTCCAGGGCTAAATTTTATTGTCCTCAAAATATACTTCTGTAAACATCACAGTCAGCTCTTAATTAACTGCTCTAAACTGGGAGCCTCCCCTTCTAGAAGAAAGGAGAACTGACAGAGAGGGTGTTCATACCCTCTCTGTAGAGGATACAGTCCCTTTTTAGAAATTCAATGCTGTCCTATGAAGTGAGATACTTAGAGTTTATGCTGATCCCCGTGTTCGGACAAGTTTGACTACAGATTTCTGCTTCACTAGGCATGAAGGATCAGTCAGCTATTAAACCAAGTGCTGTAATACCATGAGCTGTGGAGAGCTGTTCAATGACTGTGTTGAACAATGCTTGGACAAGAATTGAGATGTTATTCTTTCCAGCCTAAAAAATCCAAACATATACAAATACAAGCAGGCATATATGCACTGCTTCTGATGGTCACATGATTAAAGAGCAAGAATCAGCTGTAAAGGAAACTGAGACAAAGTGAGGTTATTTGGCTGTGCTGACAGCTTTAAATGTTATATTTAAATTTAAATATGTGATGGTAATAAAGGAAAGTGTATGACAGCCTTCAGAAGATCTAATGTCTATTGACTATTGATTAAAACTCAACCATGTATTTCAACCATTATTTGTTGCATTTTTACATGCATTTCGTGTTTGTAGTCTACCCTGTCTTTAAATGGTGACTGAGTAATACCAACACCTGTTTCTCAAGAATTTCCATATTATGGTCCAGAAGTTTTATCTCTGTAAAAATCATTTTCAAATTGTGAACAAAGTTTCCATATGATGTGCAGGAAGAAGAGGAGTGTAATTGTACATAACATTACTTCAGCTTCTCTCTATCCCATTACTCACAAACTCTGCTTCAATTAAGTGTTAAGAAAATAAAAATGTCTTGGACAAGAAGAATAAAATCAACAGTAATTAATTGCTTCAATATTTCTCAAAGCTGTTCCCCCTCTATAGGAAATTAATTTCCATTCATGCTACAGACAAGATACAGGAGATGGAAGGGTAGAAAATTAGTTTGGCTGATGTCATTCTGTAGTTTAATCCTAGCGTTAATATCCTTTCTATAGCGACTAAGAATGATATCTGGTTCAAAAGTAATTCTATGAAATTTGAGTCTTTATGAAGTTTACATTGTTCTGGGAATTAAGACATTGCAAGCTTCCTGCCATTTCCAATAGCCAGTAAAATCAAAGATTCAAATGAGAGCTTGAATTTCTGTCTTTCTATAGCAGTTTAGCCCAACAGGCAGACACAGTCATTCGCTCACTCTCTCCTTCCACTGGGATGGGGGAGAGAATCAGAAGAAAAAAACGAAGTAGAACTTGCGAGTTGAGATAAAGACTATTTACTAAGGCAGGAAAGGAAGAGGGAAAAAAAGATAATAGTAATGATAATAATATGAGGGCTGCTCCTAAAGTAATGTATCCTACTTTATTATGTTGGCCCACAATGTGAGAGGCAGATGTTGGTGGGATGGCAGTAGAGGTTGAACCTTCCCACCAATATTCAGTTGCATTTTGTTGCCATGGGACAGACGGCAGCAGAGGGGCAGACACAATGGCGTCTGACATGGACGTGCTTATGAAGCAAAGGTGTGGAACTGAATTCCTCCATGTGCACAAAATGGCACCCAATGTCATTCATCGATGCTTGTTGAACATTTATGGAGACCAAACAGTGGATGTGAGCACAGTGAGGCGGTGGTTGGTGCATTTCAGCAGTGGTGACAGAGACATGAAAGACAAGCCATGTTCCTGACATCCATACACAGCTGTCCTACCGCAAAATGAAAGGTTTATTGATCAGCTCATCCACACGAATTGGCTAATGATAGTGACTATTTCAAAAAGGTGTTTTGTAGCTAAGAATTTGCTCTATCAAATAGTGTTATTGTGTTCTTTGTATCTGTTGTAGTTTCCATTTAAATAAATAGGAGGCATTACTTTCAGAGCAAACTGTGCGTGCAAGTATACATATCTATGATGCACAAAGCAATGGCTCACCAACCACTGACTGATTCCCAGCCAGTCCCCAAGCAGCAGGTGCCTGCCCAACCAACTCCCTGTCTCAAGTTTTTTTTACATGATGCCATAGGATGTGGAATATCCCTTTGGTCAGTTTGGGTCAGCTGCTCTAATTCTATCCCCTCCCAGCATCTTGTGTCCCCCCAGCCCCCTTGCTGGCAGGGCAGCACAAGAAGCTGAGAAACTGCAATGTCCTTGGTTCTGCACAGTGCTGCCCAGCAGCAACTAAAACATCAGTGTGTTATCAATGTTGTTTTTCACCTAAAGCCAAAACATAGCTTCATACCAGATGCTGTGAAGGAAAAATCAGATCTATCGCAGCTGAAACCAGGACACCTTCTTTCTGAAACACACAGCTGTCACCGTCTTCCACTCCCATTTTGTAATGATCAGAGAGACTTTGCCAAGATGTTCACATCTGCCATTGTCTCTGTTTTGAGAGGTGAGGTCTTAAAAGAAAAAAAGTTCTGTAATATGCTAGAAGGCTAAGAAATGAGCAGCCATTTCTGTGTGCAGAACTTACGCTAGGTCCAATGTTAGAGAAATTCTGGTCAGAGAAGGATGCTGAAATTCAGAGATGTGCCAGGGTTAGGGAAAAATTTGCCTTGCTGTGTACAGAGCTGCCAGGTGTCCTGCCTTCAGCCAGAGCCTCCCAGTTAAATCTTGTCTCATTTTACCCAAAGAAATCAGAACACCTTCTGTGCACATAGTGACACACACAAGCTGAAGTCTTTTACCCCCTGGAGAGGGAATCAGGAAAAAGATGGCTTTGTGTTCCTACTTGCCTCCTGCTCCAAAAAGCTTCCTTAGTGCATTCTCCCAGTGCTTACTACAGCCTTAATGCAGTCAATGCTGAGCCCCCAGTGCATGCCTGTTAGCTATCATGAGGGCTTGAGAGGGTGAAAAGTCATCTGCAGCTGTGCTGTGCTGGAGGAATGCTGTCCCTTGAGGTTAGGCCAGGACACTCCAAATCCCCGTGGAGGAAAGTGGCTTCAATTTTAGAATCTAAGAATACATCTACAGATTTCAAATACTCCACCACTGTGATCTCCAGGTAAAGTTTCACGCTGTGAATTTAGTGCAAATTGATTAAGCTTTCTTTTCCTGAATCTCAAGACAGCTCAAACTCCTGTCTGACTCTATTATAAATGCTAGTGTTTTAGGGATAAATCTACAGGTACTTCACTTGTATTTGCTGGAGAGATTGGTCTGTCTGCTTCTGACACTGATTTAAAGAACCATCTTCAGGCCCAGTGTATTTGTTTCTTTGTTATTTTTTATGGAACGTTGTTTAGTGGAATGCATTCTCATTTGCATTGTTGTATGCTATTTGACCTTTCCAAAGAGAACCAGGACACCCCTAAACACACTACATAGCTTTGAATATTGTCACTTGTGATCCTATTCTTACATTCTGGAAATGATTAATATACCTTGGAAAATCATCTAATGGATTAATACACTTTCTATGCAACCTCTTGTAGGAGGAAAACAAGATGATGTGGGATATGATTTAAGGGAATTAAATGGAGGAGCTGAGATGGAGAAACCCATTTGAAAGTGTTGACAGGATAGTTATGCTTGAGACCACACAGTGGAATCTATAAGTATGTGTGAAATAGAGTGCTACTGGAAGAGATCCCAATTCCATGGAGACACCTGGCTGATCAGGATGTTCCATCTTCAGAGATTGGTAGAAAGAACATGTACAGATTTATCTAGTCAAGGTATTGACCTGGAAAGTTGCCTTTTGTTAGAAGATATGAAGAACTTGGAGTACATGACATCAAAATGTCCTAATTTGAGTCCATTGGTTTCTCAGAATTCTACCTTTTCCTGTCAGGCTAAAAACTTTACTTTCCTTGAAGAGCTCAAAAAGGCTGATATTTCTTCTCACAGAAACATAATGTCTGAAAAAGAAGTGAGGGGGAGAAAAAAGGAATAAGAAAGGAAGGAAAGAAGGAAAGGAAAGACAGAGAAAGAGAGAAAAAGTAAGAAAGAGGAAGAGAAAGAAAAAGAAAGATAAGGAAGGAAAGAAAAAGAAAGAAAAAGGAAGGAAGAAAGGGAAGGAAATAATACAATCTTCTTTTTGAATCAATATATACATGTCTGCCAAACCTTTTGCCTATCTTGGTTGTTCAGTGCCTCTTGAGATGCCATGCAAAATATTTTGAAGCAAGGAGGCTGCCCAGAAAGAGGTGATATGTCAAAATATTTGGAGTTGCCATGCCTCCCTTACGGATACCAGTCTTCATTTGTGGTAGAAGAACAGAAGGTTGTTAACTGGCCCATAGTCTGATGAACACTGTGGCCAAAATGTCATTAATACAATATGAGCATGTTTATTTTTATTTCATTTTTATGCTATGATTTGTGATCTCAGTGGCATTCTCTACTGACATTTTTAAATTTTGGTATCTCTAATTCTTTAAGTTTATAATGGTAACATTAAAACATCTTTTCTAACTAACGGCATATTTCTGTTATTCATTTTTTCATGTTAGGATGTGACAGATACTGCTTATCAGTGCACTCTGGATGCCCTTGATGTAACTTTAAAGTACATCTTAAGTGCAACTGTATTGTGTAAAATACTTCAGCAAGCAATTTCAATCTCAAATCTCCCATGTGCTCAAAAAAAATCTCCACTCTTGTAATTACAGTTCCTGTCCCCATTTTCAAAAGCCTAAGGGACAAATGAACTTCTGTTAAGTGCCTTAAATCATCACTTATTTGCTTGCAGGTGTTAATGATGGGTCATATTCTTTTCACACATGCATAGAGCATTATTTCTTGAATTCTCCTATTGATTTCAGCACTGGCAATATACAGTGATTGTCACTGTAAGTTTGTCACTAATCACAGAATTTCCAACTCTCTCTATTGTTCCAAAAATAATAACTTGCAGTAGTGCTCATCTCACTGTCAGTTTATCAAAGAACAACTTCCAATTGAGAAGCCGTAAGATGTTATTAGCCTATATTGTACACAAAAGTTAAAAGTAATGTGTCATCTGGAAAGCAGAATACATTACACTTCAACAGCCTCATCATGAAGGGGTATGAAAATCCTCCAAACAAAACAATGCAGTCGAAGGGCTTATGTAGCTGATCTGGAACTATCATCACTATATGTTACTTTAGTACACTTGGTATTTTTTCTTCCATCTGACAAAAGAATAAGTAATACTGACATTCTCTTTATTGGCTTGACAATATCTAGGGGTGACACAGAGGATATTTTATAATGAAAAACTACTAAGAGGCACAGCCACATTTAGCAAGGTTAAATTACAAAATAAAATTAATGAGTTACAAGCACACTATCACTGAGGGAGGGTTGGGGAGGAAAGAAAAACAACACCCCCACTCCACCCCACTTTGTAATGTATATGTTGGTATATGTTGGTATGTGTTAGCACAGATTTGGAGTCAACTGAGAGTTCCGGACCTGCTGAGTTAACTGCTCCTCTGCCATTGTTCACACATAGCCTGAAGCTGAGATTGCTCCATTTAAGACGTTACAGAAAGAGAAGAGAACATAGCTTTACTCTGGCCCTTGCTGAAACTACTATATCCTTTGTGGAGAGAAGGTAAGTTAGGTAGAAAACAGATTTTGTTTTTCAAATAGATGTTGGTATCATGTTAATGTAGAAATCAAAAAAGTGTTAAAAAGACAAAGCTCTGATCTCTGTTACGTGTTCTTCAGTGCTTTCAAAGAAGGACTCATGGATTTTTTAGGTTTTTCAGCACTCTTCAAAATAGTGAATTACTGTATCTCAGTACAAAAGTACAAAACACTAATTTATAGCATCAAATACTCTCAGTAATGCAAACGGTCAATCATAGCTGAGAGATTTGCACTGTGCTATAGAAATGGATTTGTTTCATATTGCAGCTCACTTTCACATATTTTAGCACCACCTTTAGAAATCTACCTTTTTTCCTTCTCCCTGTCCAATTAGGTTACAATGCTACAGAATCTAGACTGTAGGTTTTTCACTTACAAAAAGCAGATCTTTGGGCCCCACCAGATGAAAACTTGGCACTAAATGATCCCCCTTTATTTTATTTTTTTGATAAGGAGGGTTTTTCCGTGAATGTGGTTAAAGAAAATCACAGATAGATATCTTCTGCTTCACAATACGTAAATATGCAAAGTTATATTGAACAAAACAGAAAGAAATTACTCAAATTATTCATAAAGAAATTTCTCAGCAAACATGTAGTTAGAAATGGATTCGAAATCAAAATGAAGCCAAAAACCTCAGAAATTCAAATCTAGGAGTAAACAGCTTACAGCTGCTTTAGGATAAGTATTCTGCTATGCTACAGGATTTAAAAAAAAAA